>JXSR01S008739.1:0-12059 GCA_000969725.1 Ophiothrix spiculata
TTCAAAGTTTCTTGCTCTATTTTTGATGCTGTCGTTGTCAAAATCAGTTCTCAATTCACTTACTCGTATACATCTGGCTTTATCCTCGACCTGTTCTTTGAGTTGTGTAATTTTGAATCCAAATTAAGCAAAAGTTATTTGTTATAGAAAAGAGACTTTAGACCAGAAAATCATCTCTGTCACTATTTGTTCAGTCTGTGAATGAAAAGATGATCTGATTTTTGCACGTACAAACTCCGACTGTGTTAATACATGTGGTCAGTGGAACCACTTAGGACATGATCAAGTGTTTGGAACTAGATGATCGCACATGTTGGGCTAATTATAATAATTATTACGTCGTTACTTCTGCAGCGTATAGTCTATGGGATTTCCTGGGTGACCGCTCGTAAAATAAAGTGGTACTCATGCTCGTCGGAGCACCTAAACCGTAGAAATGACGTAATTGTTTAAAGCAAATTGCACCCTAAATGGCGTAAGATGGTGAAAATCGCGTTCCAAATGTAACTCAAATTCTTCAGCACATGTCCCGCATTTTTCATTCAAACCAATGCTATTGAATTTAGGTGCAAGGTCATTCGTAACTTAATTATGCAGACCCATCTATTGCCCAGTTCAGAATAAGTTATGTACTAGATAAATGGTGAAACAGAGACCGTTATCAGATATAATTTATCTTGGCATGGATGGCGAGTCATTAGACTCTCATAAGTCGAGACGCGTAGCGTCGAGACTTATGAGAGTCTAATGACAAGCCATCCCATACCATGATACATTATATCTGATAATGGTCTCTGTTGAACCGTTTATCAGACATACACGACGAGCAGAGCATACTATTTGAAATTTTAATTAAAAACATAAAGAATTTAATGTCAAATATCTAATAAGTAAAATATCCATAATAATTTAATTTTAAAACACCCCTGTCTCTGGTGATATCTTGTGATTGTGCTAAAGACTACTCTTAAAAGGTAGGACAATAATTATTGAACGATTGAAGCTGATTGATCGATCTCACCAGACCGTGAACTTAATGATGCGTTTCGATAGAAAATAATTGTATGCCTTTAACACTCTGATCAGTTATCAATAATAATTGGCGATAATTAAAAAGGGTCAAAGTTTGAATTTATAAACCAATATTTTCTAACACCATATATTTTCTGTATTTTTGTACACACAAATGACACATTTCATTACATCGGCCATAGCCAACGCGTTCCTTGTGGTACCATCCAGGTGCTGCATTGTAGATGTATGACATCCCTTGGTGAAACATAAGCCATGGGCTCTTGCTGTATGTCTACTATGCTGGAATCGCGTTTCAAAATTAATGTTAGAGTCCCTTGATTCCCTTTTTTTGTTTTTATTCATATGCCCGTGTTTATTTTTGTGTACATGTATTTGACATTAAAATGAATTATTATGCAAATGAACAAAGCGAGATAATTAACATAGTGATATCCAATTTTAAAATAGCTATTTGATACAATGTGAATCGTATTAACGTGATATTTACCTGATGGGTTTTAAAATGCAAACAAATACTTCCCAACTCATAGCTCGAGTGATTTTGATATTTTTTAAAACGTTGTCATCAGGTTCGGATCTAATTCTATAGGCCAAATTGATTTAAATATCAAGGTTACCAATTCAATTCGCTGACTTCATGACTACATAATAATTGTTGATAATGTCAAACTAGAATCAGTGTTTCTAATTTTCCATCTCGTCTCACTTCACTGCCCAGAACGTTATCTAAATCCTTTGTTAGATAACAGCTCTAGACCTTTAAAAATAACGTTCGGGGCAACGAACTTTAAACAAAAGAAACACAATGGATAATTTATGAATAGAAAAGGGCTAGACGTGTATGACCTCTTAACTACTACTAAGGTCAGTTATACCCTCGAGATATCATAGAAGGAGAGAAAATTTGACCAATTATTTTGTCCAATGTCCATTATAAGTGATTATCTTTAATTGTATGTAGTGAATGCCCTATTGAAAACAAATTGTATCTAAATGAAGACTAGCACTCCCAACACAATGGAAATAATAGCAGGATCACATAATACTTTTAAGTATTAAAATGTACGGAATGTCATCCTTGACAAGGCTGGCGATTGCCATTTATCGGTGAGGGATCGATCATTTTAAATTAGCGCCAGATTTAAAAGTGAAAATAATTCAGAGTATTGACTGCATAAAAATGTATAGTATAGCCCTCTCTTTTAAAGGTGTTGGTCTTTCCCTAACGACAAAATCAGTTTTCTGTTTGATTTCTGAGTAGTGACAGTTACAAATGAATCAGTGAGTCTTTTCAAATCCAGCATAACTTCAGACAGAGATGATCATAAGCGGCAGGGTTTTAAATTGTTTGTCTTTGACTAGCGTTCAAAAGTGTTAATGGTGACCCCATCGGTCGACATTTACTTAGGTGTCAAAGGTCATGACTCATGATAAAGTTCAATTTTTCAACTATGTCCAGTTTTAAAGGTTTTCTTCTTCTTCTTCTTCTTCTTCTTCTTCTTCTTCTTCTTCTTCTTCTTCTTCTTCTTCTTCTTCTTCTTCTTCTTCTTCTTCTTCTTCCAACACTTCAACAGCTGATAGCTCTGAAACGCAATGACCGATTTGCACCATTATTATGTTCTGAGCTGTCCGATTTCAAAAAATATCGGTCAGGGCCAGGGATATCGGACAGGATACAAAATATCAGATTTTGAACATAATGATGATAAAATTGGATGGATTTTTTCGCATGATACTCAAAGATATTGGTCTCGCTATGAGTTTTAGAGTTTTCGTAAAACTCATAGCTCGACCAATATCTTTTGGTATCATGCTCAATCCATTCAATTTTATATAAAACTCGGTCAGTGGTAGGGGGTCACCTCTCATTTATGTCACCTGACCACACTGGGGTCAGGGGTCACGTAGGGGTCACGGGGTCAAAAACACGATTTTCACGAAAAAACTTTTCAACTCATCAGGGATTTCGAGGTACGGTCATCAAATTTATGGATGTGAAATTTCTACTCAGAGGTCACATGGTGTCACCAGGGGTCAAATAAAAAAGGTCAAAATTTTAACTTTGTTCGATTTCAACGTTTGTGGTGTCAAATTGTTCGTCTCGGACCAGCGATCAAAAGTGTCAATAGTGACTTCGTCGTCCGACTGTTTCTTAGGGGTCAAAGGTCAAAAGAAAGGTGAATGGAAAGGTCAAATTGCCAACTTTTTCGGATTTTAAAGGTTAAGGTGTCAAATTGTTCGTCTTGGACCAGCGATCAAAAGTATCAATAGTGATTTCGTCGTCCGACTCATTCTTAGGGGTCAAAGGTCAAAAGAAAGGTGAATGGAACGGTCAAATTGTCAACTTTGTCGGATTTTACAGGTTAAGGTGTCAAATTGTTCGTCTTGGACCAGCGATCAAAAGTGTCAATGGTGACCCCGTCGTCAGACCTTTCGTTGGGGGTCAAAGGTCAAAAGAAAGGTGAATGGAACGGTCAAATTGTCAACTTTGTCGGATTTTACAGGTTAAGGTGTCAAATTGTTCGTCTTGGACCAGCGATCAAAAGTGTCAATGGTGACCCCGTCGTCAGACCTTTCGTTGGGGGTCAAAGGTCAAAAGAAAGGTCAAATTGTCAACTTTATGCGATTTCAAAGGTTAAGGTTTTAAATTGTTTGTCTTTGACTAGCGTTCAAAAGTGTTAATGGTGACCCCATCGGTCGACATTTACTTAGGTGTCAAAGGTCATGACTCATGATAAAGTTCAATTTTTCAACTATGTCCAGTTTTAAAGGTTATGGCTGGCCTGGGTTATGGTGTCAAATTATTCGTCTTGAATCAACGATCAAAAGTGCCTATGGTGACTCCATCAGCTGACCTTTTCTTAGGTGTCAAAGGTCACAATAAAGGTTACATTTGTATCATGTCCAATTTGAAAGTGTAAGGTGTCATATTTTTTGTCTTGCACAAACGATCAAAAGAGTCTCTATAGGCTGAAATTACCTCAAAGAGAAACCCCCCCCCCCAAAAAAAAAAAAAAAAAAAAAAAAACAGCGGAAGGGTCCGTGTCCCAAAGTGACACAGTCATGTCTAGATAAGATCTGTATATTGAATGTGATCGTTGCGTGTACTATTCAAAAATGTGAATTTGAAAATTGAGCTCCTTGGATTGGAACATCAATATTTTATGGAAGTTCTCATCCAAATTCCATGTTTGACCCCTCAAATTAATCAGAAACTATACTTTGTAGAGACATCTTGGTTAGAAATATCAATTTTAATATTTAAAATGGATTATAAAGGTCACAAGCTACAACTATCAAACACAGTTCTTCAACAAGCCGCAAATCAAATTCCGTTTGTTTTCAATCCTTGCGACCAAGTTAAGTTAATTTATATATATTCCTAATACATATTTTTCGAGCTTTGGGAATGTTTCAAATTCCTGTTCCAAATATCCAATAGAGGATACTGCAAAAGCAACCGTTATGTAAACCATTTTTCAAATTTATGAAAACCTTATTTCATTTTCGGACTAGCGAACCTTATTTCATTTTCGGATTAGCGAACCTTAGGATTAGCGAACCTTTTTTTTAATTTAGGACTAGCGGACCTTATTTCATTTTCGGATTAGCGAACCTTTTTTCATTTTCGGACTAGCGAACCTTCGGACAAGCGAACCTTCGGACAAGCGAACCTTCGGACTGGCGAACCTTCGGACTAGCGGGTTGTAATTCACCCAATGACCCCTCATTGTTTGAGCATGTGCTCTTAACGAATGCCTCAGCCTGTCGGAGCGCGGGACTTAAACACCTGCATGAATTGAAAATATGACTGCCCCCACGAACAATGATTTCATGGACCTGATTTATTACAATAATTTTATATCGTAATTGGCCTTGCGTCACAAATAGGTCCCTCAAATATCATACTTATTACCCTAAAAAATTGAAGAAAACATGCATTTTTGCTAAAACTTCTTTACATATTTGGGAAAGTTTGGTATCATATGAAATTCTTATTTATACTTTAGTTATGTACAAAAAGTGAACTTCTTATGATTTTAATTAATGAAGTTATACTTGAAAAAGCAATAAGGGAACACGATGGATCGGGTGGAGGCGGCGACGGTGGAGGCGGCGCGCATAGGATTACATGCAAAAGTGTACGAAAGTTAAGATTTATAAACACATGTATTATTAAAAATAAAAATGCTACGATCATAATTTTTTGAATATACTTCAATGAGATATGTATAATGCTAAAGCGTGTATCGAATATTGACATGTCGTCCAAATTTTGTTGTTTCTTAATGGTTTATATGTGGGTAATTTTCTCTATACATTACTGTACAAAACATGCATTTACTACGGTGTTCTAGCGCCGCCAACACACACACTCATCATATTTTCACCATATTAATTACGCACACACAAGTAATTAATTACGCACACACAAGTAATTAATTTCACACACATCAAATAATTACACACACACAACAATATAATTTCACACACATCAAACTAAATACACACGCACAAACAATAAATGATTTCACACGTACACATCACAATTTACGCACACATCAAATAATTTACGTACACATCACAATTTACACACACAGTCATTCGTTGAAAGGGTGCCGGGTGCAGGTGATATATAAAGTGATGCCATTTGTTTTCTCTTCTGGAGTTTTGGGATAAGAAAAATCTTATAAATATCTTGGACCCGGGGGAGGGCGGCACTCAAAAAACAAAGTGACGTACCTGCTCCTACCGGCTTTCGAAATGTAGGGAAAATATGTTAGAAATACATTGAAAATAGGGGGGTCATTCGGTGTAGAGGGTTCGGTGTAGAGGGTAAAAAACTGAGCCATTTCGAGCGATTTGTTGGCAAAAGCGAAAAAAGCCGGGTCATTCGGTGTCATATTTTGAATAAAATAAGCCTTATTTTGACATTTACGAAATCGATGATCTTCGACATTTTCTTAAAATTTTCGAAAAATCGACAAACTAAGCGAAAAAAGGGGATATTCGGTGTTGGTTCTCGAAAAATCAGGGCATTGGATGACAGTCACTATAAAAAAATTTGACTTTCAAAATAATAGGGGTCATTAGGTGACAGCTCAGTGAAAAGGGGGGGGGGTCATTGGGTGAGAGCGGAGCAAAAAAAAGGGGGTCTATCGACAGGGGCATGACGCGTGCCAATATATGGGAGTGCCCCCCGGGATCATGGATAACTCGTCTTATTTGCTTCATAGCTCTTGATCTTGTGAGAGCACAACACGGGGCAGTCAAATCCCGGGGGGGGGGGTACTTAGTACAAAAGTGATTACGGGGATGTGCCGCAAATTTGGATAGCAAAATCAGGCTCTCTAGTATGCCAATGGGTCCTTTTTCTTTGCAAAATGTGGTATTTTGATGGGTCTGTTTTTCAAAATTTTCTGCGCAAATTTTGGATTTTTTCGAAATTTTAAACAAAAATCAGGAAATTCTCGCCAAATTAGCGTAAATTTTCGGAGAAAATTTCAATTTTTGTATAACTTTCGACTCAAAATTTGGGCCATTTGATATATGGATGGGTCCCTTTTTCTTGAAAATTGGTATATGCATGGGTGGTACTTCAAATTTCCCAGCGGCACCCCCCTACCAAAACCAAACTTGAGTACCCTCCCCCCCTGGGAGTCAAATATAAAATGCATGCAAAAAAGGGTGATTCATTGAGAGAATCCAAAACATGTAGGTCTTTGAGTGTGAAAATGGATGAGTTGCTATAGTATAGCATTAGTGGAGCATTAGGTGTAGAGAGTGTGAGAAAACGGGGTCAATGGGTGTCAGCTTGGCGATAAAAGGGGGTCTATTGGTCTGCAGTCGCTATCCACTGACATATGTGAGTGCCCCTAATGCATCTGATGGGAGTGTTCCCTGAGGCAAAAATAATCAATGGTATCTGATGGGAGTGTTCCCTGAGGCAAAAATAATCAATGGTATACCTAAATCCCTGACCAAGGTCTATTCAGCAAATGTGTCAACATTCAACATGAACAATTATGCTAGAGAGTCGTATCTGCAACAGCTGCCATTATATATATTACATTTATGTAGCAAGATATTGTGTGATACGAATATTTTAAAGGCAGCTATTGTATTTCCAACTTTCCTGAAATCAAGGGTGAATAATAATAATAGGCCTACTATTTTTGGTAAATTTAAATATTCTCGTTTAAAGAACGACTTCCTAACAATAACAATTACATGATTCCTGTGTACCTTTTTGATAATGATTTGCCCTAAATTTTGGAAAAACAAAAAACAAAAGTACCTTTTCACTCGAAAATTAACGTCCCATTTTAGTAAAATATCCATAGCGCTATTAATTTTTTTAAAAATCTGTAGTTTCTTCAACTATTTAGGCCTACTTATTTATTTATTCATTTATTTTAATTTGTTTACTTATCTATGATTGATTTATTCATTACTTTATTACTGAAATATCTGGATTAGCCTGACGTACTATCGGACTCATTTGCAAACCACAGCTAGCCGTACCCAGGTCCGGAAACTGGAAGAAGGCACTGCGCTATTTAGGCTATTTAGGCTGAGTCCTTCAGAATCCAAAAGGATGTGCGCGTTGTGTACGTAAAATCAATTGTGTGAACGTAAAATCAATTGTGTGTCATAAAATAGCAAGTTGCTGGTGCATGGTGTTGGGTGTATGTGAAAACAATCTGTTGTATGTACTAGTATCTAATTCGTGTTGTGTGTGAAATTATTTACCGTCTGGCTGTTTGAGTGATGTGTTTGTGAAATTAAATTGCTTGTGTGTTAATTAATTTAATGTGTGTGAATACATATTGTTTGTGTGGTGTGATTAATGAGATGTGTGTGGAATTATATTGCTTGTGTGTTTGTAATTAATTTGATGTGTGTGACATTATAATGTTTGCGTGTGTGTAATTATTTTGATGTGTGAAATTAAATTGTTTGTGTGTGTAATAAATTTGATGTGTGTGAAATTAGTGTTGTGTGTGTGTTGGCGGCGTTAGGACACTGTAATTTACACTCGAAAACTTTAAAACGACATATCTTTTGACCGAGTCGACGTAAAAGGTAAAAGTTAAACATTTTTTAAAAGGAAATTTGTCGATGAATCCAATTATGTGATTAATTTTCAGGTAGTGTATACATGAAAAATCATTTGACCGATAAATGTCCCAAAAATTAATGAGTCGTTTCATAGATTTTGACCATCCTCAATATTTTTGACCACAATGAAATTGGTCACCAAATGAATTATTTTATGGAATTCTATCATTACATCATTCAAGTAATGTTTGTGTCATCTGTATACACCTTTCCCCAACAAAATCTCATTGTGCAAAGTTGGTTGACCAAAATGCACTTTTATTTTATTTTGTACCTTGCATAATTTGTACCCATCCCTAAAAATTAGACTTATTCAGGTAAAATATAAAATCCTCGGAAAGTTAGCTTTCCAGCAATATCTAACTTTGAAGGTTTTAAGTGTATATATTCAGAGTTACGATCTGTTGAATACAAATTGGCATGGTTTTACCAATGTTTTTGTGTGACCAGTTAATGACTTACGTCCACTTACCCTCCACTCACAAACACATAGGTATTAGCCAGAGGATGATTTAAGACTTTCCCACAATACATAGAAACAGTTCAGTGGGCATGAATGAACTAATGGAATGTTCAGCGGTGAAATTCCACACTAAATTAAGCTGTATTATGATTGTCACTGTATTGCTTTTCAGTTACTTGAAATTCCGATAAAAGGCGATAAAAGTCCCGTTATTATTGAACGAAGTTAAAAAAATCTCCATAGCTCCAGTCATGTTTGTCGAAGTATAATCCATACTAGAAAACTAGCCAATAATGTCACAAAACTAGCAAAAAAATACTATTTTTCCTCGTCTCAGGAAGACGAGTGTTAATCTGACACACCTGACATAGTTTTTTCTCAAGATTTAGGATCTCCTGATTTCGGAAAAAATTCTAGGAACCTACGTATACTGAGATTCAAAATGGCCGCCAAAATGCCATTTCATGCACGAAAATGAGTTAAAGTTACTTTGAAACGATGTCAAAAACACCAAATGTTGAAAATAATAATATAAAATAGCTTTTAGGGTAACAATAAGATTAGTTTTTCCCAAATAGGGATGTTAGCATGTTTCATATTCAATATGGATCCTGTACTGGCCACCAAAATGCAATTTCATACGTGGAAATGGGTTTAAAGTAAGTTTGAAACTATATCAAATACACCGAATGTTTAAAATAATATATAGAAAATTGAATACGCTAGAATAGGAACATCCCAACTCCATGGGCTGCCTTCTGTTAAGTTATGTAAAATATAAATGCATATATTATAATTCTCGGAAAATGCTTTCAAATCACTAGAAAGCATTTTCATGTCTTTATCCCAATCATAGCCTCACATTTGAATTGTTAGACATTGTTAGATAATTTCCATAGCATATAGTTGCAGAGAGGAGCTCATGGAGTTGATATGTTCTTGTTATGACTGTTTAATAAAGCAATTATGTACTATAACAATTATCTAACAATGTCTAAAAAAGTAAACTACAAGGTCAAATATGACACAATGATTAGGATATTGACATGGAAATGCTATTTTAGTTATGTGAAAGCATTTGAAGAACTTTGTATGCATTTATATTTTATAATTATGATTTTACAGAAGGCAGCTATGCATGGAGTTTGGATGTTCTTATTCTAGCGTATTCATTATTGCTTTGAAGGTAACAAGATGAACATTCCATCCCAAAAAGGGAATGAGCATATTATTAGTAAATTATGTTTTACAAGTCCAATTTGTTACTCACGTTTAGAACGGTTTCGTCTTCCGATGGAAGACTTCTTCAGTAATGCGCCGACTTGGCCGCTTCACTCCTATGGCTTAAATGATGTTTCTCATCCTTAGGGTGCAAAGTTCTTTCTGTAAGCAGCTTGTCGTATACATGACTTAATGAGTAAATTCCTTCATCACGATTGATAACATTGGTCCCCCGCTTCCTTATCCATATTGAAGAATTCTTCCGTCGGAAGACGAAACCGTCGAAACGTGAGTAACAAATTGGACTTCTTAAAACATAATTTACTAATAATATGATTTCATAACAGTCCTGATGAACTTATTCCAAGGGAATGAGCATGTTTCTAATCCAGTATGAAGCCTATACTGAGATCACTAAATTTTCAAAATAATCGATGGAAAACGGCTTCGAGGGTAACTATGGACGCATTTTTTACACAATAAAGGGTGTTAGAACGTTTTAAATCCAATATTTTTTTTGATACTGTTTTAAAGTGCCTCTCACCCAATTTTGCACATAAAATCATATATTGGCGGCCATTTTGGATCCCAGCACAGGCTCCATATTTGATTTGAAACATGCTAACAACCTGATTTGGGTATAAATGCTTCTATTGTTACTTACAAAGCTATTTTCCGTCGATTATTTTGAACATTTTTTTTTTGATACTGTTTTGAAGTACCTCTAACCCATTTTTGCACATGAAAACATATTTTTGCGACCATTTTGGATCTCAAAACATGCGCCGTTTTGAATTTGATACAAGCTTACAATACAATTAGGGGCAAATGTAACCCTAAATGCTATTTCCTTTTGATTTTTTTTTATGATATGAGCCATTTTAAAGGCTCTTTTGGTCGATTTTAATGAAAATTAGCTATTTTTTGTGGCAATTTTGAATTTAAAATATACATATGACATAATTTGATGTCAAATATCCTAGACGTGAAGGTATTGTAAATCTAGTTTGACCAAAAATGAACTTCTTAGAGTAATTAATACATGAGTTATGATAAAGAATAGTTGAAATTTGGCAGCCATTCTGTATTTCATAATGTCCGCCATTCAAACATTAAAAAAAATGCCAACATTGATTTTCACACTCTGTATACCATAAGCTTTCAGAAAATGTATAGTTTTCAAAATCCCCATATATAAAAAGCCAGCGTAATTACATTTATAAGGAAACTGACTCAGTATTTCTGTCATTTGCAATCACAATCACATTTCATGATTTCATGATTTAAGTCACATTACGTTTCGGGTCGCTGGCCTGGAAATGCGTTAAACCATAGCCATCATACAATACTGGTACTGATAAGTACTTTTGTGCCAACTTGATTGAATTCTTGTTCATTCTATGCGCAGGTATTTCAGTGAAAGGCAGAAGAACAGCTCCTTTGACTGAAGACGAAACTAAAACATTTGACGCCGACACAGGTAAGATCCATTCCATTTATGTTGATTTCGCCAACAAGTTTATTCTATTTTTACAAGAAAATGAACAACAATTATATATCTCTCAATTTTACATAATAACGTGCTAGCATTTGTTTTGCAGTATACAAATACAACATGTATAGAGGGAAGTAGTGAAAATTACTGATCCCGAGGTCGGGGGTCCTGTAAAAATTTGTATAAACTTGTATACCTATTACTTGATAGTTGACTGATATTATACTGATTTTTAAAATTTAAAGGTAAAATTTCAAAAACATTTCTACACGCGCATTTATAGCTTATAAATTTATTTGTTTCAATTTCTTGCAAATTTGATACAAAAAATATAAACTTTAAAATAAACTTTAACTTTCTCCACCTGCACAAACCATGCCCTAAATGGTCTCAATCAAATTGAAAACCTGCATTTTCTTCTCAGCTTAGTAAGTGCATTTTCCCCTGAGACACCCCCATCTCGATCTTGCAGCTAAATGAGCGTATAAGATATCAGTTGGAAATAAGGAATTAAAATGAGCAATCAGTGCTGGCAGCCATTTTGATATTACTACCGTGTAATCCGTTGCCACTTATTACCATGCTTATAGTTCATAGGCCCCTACAGATGCATGGATATTTGAATGCATGATACGTGTATGCATCTCCTTTTACGTCCCCATTTTACTTGTCCGGGTGTGGGGCAGTCTGCCCTTCTGCCCTCCCCGCTGGTTACGCTACTGA
>JXSR01S008740.1:20969-41525 GCA_000969725.1 Ophiothrix spiculata
TCATTTTCGCCGGCGATCTTTTTTGACCAAGATATTTGGAGTCAAATTCATACAAGAATATTGCTTTACCTATGCGAAAAGGAATCGTGTGACCCGTGGAAATGTTTTGTGGTGCTGCGCACATTGACCTACGGTGGGTCATAGCGTCCAGTGTGCCTAGTGCAAGTTTTCTGTTTGTATAATCTGAAAGGGGACAAAGTAGATATGTGTACTTTTTGCATAAATTGAATTGGGTTTTTTTTCATGAAGGCTTTGTTTGAATGCCAATTGCACCTCATATAAACTCTACAGTTGCTTGCTTAAGGTTCGTTGACACTGACGTAGGGTAATGACGAAGGGTAACGTATTTGCAACTAAAAACTTACAACTGAAACCTACTGTTAGTAATGATAGTCTGCGTGCCTAGCAGATTGTGTTAGTGTTAACTGACTTTAACTAAAGATAACAGGCGGAAAATCAAAAACTGCAATATGCAGGTCTCTGTTGCTTGTCGTTACATTGTAAACGCACCTTTAGGCCCGTCTCACACATGTGACTACTAAGGGGTAACAACAAACAGCAGATACAGGTCTGCGTATTGTAGTTTTGAATTGTTCATCAGCCATTGTTAGTTAACGTTGAAAAATTTGCTTTTCACCGCCGATTGTTATTACTATCAGTTGCTTGCAGTCGGAAGTTTTTTACATTTTGTGATGACATAAATTTAGTTGTGATGTCGTTTTTCTTTGGCCGCTGCAATCCTCAGTTCTTTGAAGTGACCATGCCATTTGTAGTCGTCTAGAGGTCTTCACCTTCCGTTGATAACAAGTCGTCACAGTGACAGTGTATATAAGCTTGGCTTCACATCCATAATTTTGTGATTTTCAAGTTTGTCAGAATCATCACCTTCCGTCAGAGATAAGTCATCACAATGTGATCCTGCCTCAACCTCTGTAGTAGGGGCTGAACCTTGATCACAATTCAGTATGATATAATTTTGCATAATTATCGTGATGGGTCATCGCGAACAACGTTGAATCCACTACTGTTTGTCTTTGTGACCATAAAGTGGCACAGTAATCAATATATTAGTTTGGTGTACTTGCTACATAGTTTTAAAAACAAAGGTGAGATTGCACACTTTTTGACGTCATTGCGACTTGTCCACCACTGCAAATACCATGAAACAAGCTTTAGTATGAGCCAATTCCATATAACACAATGTTGCAGTTAGATGGAAAACTTGAACCTCTGTTGATTTTATTCTGTGTCAATCCAGTACCAATAGTCAAGCCTTAAAGGTAGATATTATCATCTTCAAGTAACAAATCACAAAAAGGAATTCTCACACAGTGGCGCATATACCACATGGGTCATGTTTACAGTTTATGATATCAAAAACGGCAAAATTCAAGGAAATGGGTACATGTTTTTGGGCTGATAAAAATGTGAACTTGCCTAAATCTTTTATTTACATAAATGTGCAATTTTGAATGTATCCTCGGCATAGGCTATGTTTTTTGTGTGTGTGTGTGTGTTTTTTTGGTTTTTTTTGCTGAATTTGAACAATCATAGTTTAGGAAAACTTTTTGTTCAGGATGGCAAACTTTTTGTGTAGGGTGGCTTTTGAGTTGACCAAAGATTTTAGTTTACTGGGCTTATTTTAAGGGGTTAGGATTAGCATAATATCCAACTCAGCTAAACAAATTATGTTGTGGTATTATATGTGATGACTCGCCCCGAAAAGGGGGATTTTGCGACAGAACACTTTTCAAGATACAGGTGAAAATAGGCAGCAAAAAATAAGAAAATAATAAGTATTTCCAGCAGATTTTCTGTTGTAAAATGTGTTCGCCTTGATCAATTTCAACAAGTAAGGTGTCATTTTAAAGCTTGGAAAATGCTGCAACAAATGAAATGAAAAAATCATTTCCCTGCATGTGTACTTGTTTGTTGCGCAACTCAGATTTTATTTTGGATTTTTTCATTTTATTTTTAACTGATTTTGGCAAAAAATGTCCTTCATCAAGTCACCTTTTTTTAAATCCTAAAATGATTTTATGCTATCAGGAAACTATAATGTACATAATCTGAGATATGAAGAAATTTGACTAAAATTGTTAAGAATCGCAAGACAAATCTCAAGATAAAAACAACATATCACATTAAATGGTAAAAAAGCCGAAAGATTTAATACACAGAATTATTTTAATTTCTTATAGCCTTGGTGTAAATTTTATAAAGAGGCCATGACCAACACCCCTTTAAAGCCCAACAGTTTGTATGTCATGAGATTTCTGTGAACGTCAATATTGTATCTGTGAAGTGAGGACTTTTTACATAGCCTGTGTGAAGAAATTGTGCGTCTTCAATTATTTGCTGTCTGTTACTTGTATATACCGTTTTGCGTCACATGACCTTTAAGTCCTGGTTCTGATAGAAAGGGTTACTAAATGGTGAACCGTCAATATCTTCAAGTATTTCCATTTCCACTTATCTCAGATAAGGGTCAATATTGTACCTATGAAGACGACATAAGTGTTAAGCCATCCTCTTTACATAGCCAGTACTTGGTAAAAATCAGTGTGAATTGTGTGTGTTCCAAGGAATTTCAAAAAGGGAACGGTACTCGCCGCCATTTTGATTTCACCGCCGTGTAAATCCTATGGGACGGCAGCCATCTTGGATTGTCGCTCATTGAGGGCAAGTTATTGTACCTCCGGCATTTAATGGCTCCGCGTAACACACTTTTGAGAGTCTTCGCAACGGATTAGCATGAAAATTAGCGTACTTTGATCAGAGCAAGTCGCAATACACGCCACTTGAAACGCAGACACGTTTTGCGCGTGAAACAAAATGCACACTCTGTATATGCGTCAAGTGAAGATTTACGCGATCTGCCTGGATATCGGGCCAAACTCCAAATATCCGGAAGTACAATAACTCTTCTCCATGAGCGACACAAGCTGGCAGCGTATCCCGATTCCCCTATAAAAATTCCTTGGTGTGTTCAGTTTGTATCTGTTGAGCCAGAGCCTGTACTTGCATACTAAGAATCATAGTGAATTTTATATATTCAAATTGTAGCCCATCACATAAACTTTTAGAGCGCTGATGGCAAAAATTTGGTGCTTTCATTTATAGCTGCTTTTTGTTAAAATTTATTGTTTCCCTGAATGACACATTTTTCTGAAGATTAACTATTTGTATACATAATCTACTTGCAGACTTGATAAGTTTATTCATGAGAAGCAATAACAGTTTTGAAAAATATGGATGTTTTTGTGATTGGTTATGTATTTAAACTTGACATTTCAAAAATATTGCTATAAGGCAGCTATTAATGAAATTATACGATTGGTGCAATTTGCATTATTTGGTGCTTAAAGGGTTAATACCATAATGTGTCCCATTCAAACTGAATCTAATATTTGGTGATGACCTAATGTCCCAATTCTGATGGGAAGAATTATTCAATTTTGACTCCCTTGTCTTGTTGCTATATCAACATCTTTAAGGAATTTCATTTTCAGTGATATGAGACCTGATGTTTACATTATTAAAGTAGGTTGGTCATATCTGTTTGATATTAATGATTGCAGTGAATGTATTGATTTCATGTAGCTTCCTGTCAAGTCTGCCAAAACATCCCATGAGTTACTACTGTTCTATTTTAAGGGAGGTCAGAGCCTCACAATCCCTAAAATCTGTTTTTATCATAACTTGAAAACTAATAAAGTACACTACATAAATGTATACATTTTTAGACAGGACATTTTACAAGGAATCCATTTATTATAGCATCAAATCAAAATTTTAAGAACTCGCTTTTTAGAAACTCACCAAAAACGAGTTATTTTGCCAAGAAAAAATATTATTTGGCAAAAATGGTCCAAAATAGGTAAAAAAAACCATCTAAATCGATAGTTTTAGGGAATGTTTTCTCAAATTTTTGATTAACTTCTAGTTTTCACAAAAATGCCCAAAAATCATGATGATTTTTTTTTTTTTGGGGGGGGGGAATGAATTTTTGGCCTATTCGGACCAAAATTTTCATAACTAGAGGATTGAGAAAACATTCCCTAGAACCATTGATATAGGTGACTTATACCTATTTTGAACATTTCAAAAAAAAATTTCCTAGGCTTGTTCAAAAAATGTTGGCAAAATAACTAGTTTTTGTGAATACCTAAGAAGCGAGTTCATAAATCAAGAATGTGGTGCTATAAATAGATTTCTGTGAAATTCCCTTTCTAAAAATGTATACTTTTATATAGTTTACTTCATTAGTTTTCAAGTTATGAACAAACTAAATTTTCAGAAATTGTGAGGCTCCGACCCCCCTTAAGGGCCCTGTCAACCTTTCGTTTTCAGAAATGGTTTTTGCTCTGTAACACACCAACAGATAATTAATCCAAATAAAAGTATAATGTGGATTTGCATACTGAACATGATGGGAAGGTCATTTTTTGATTGGCCTTTAGGTCCAAAAATCATGTTTTGGTAAAATTTTGAACCACTTTACTTTTTAGAATTTAGAAAACAATATCTAGGAACGTGTTTTTCAAATTTTTGATTTTTATCGTATTTTTTGAAATATTGCCGAAAATAGGTCAAAAAGTGTCATGTTTTACCAAAATGGTGGCAAATGTGGGACTTTTGACATTTTTTTGAGTTTTGGGGATTTAAAAATATGTCATAACCACTTTCCTCTGCAATTTACAATTTGGAGATACATGTGTATGACTTCAAATAGTTGAATTACGGGGGAGTTGTTTTCTTTAATTATTATCATTATCAATAGTATTTTGTATAAAACATAGACAATGCGCTGTATTGGTTGCTAAACAATTTGATTCAAAAATAAAACTATTTAGGTTAAAACTAATCTTTATATGAAAAAAAACTACAATCATTTTAAGGGGTGTTTTTTTATGTTGACTAGTTTGGTGAAACTTTTTCTCCTAAGTTCTGTGCAGCCATTTAATTGCTACCAGGAGGATAAAAGTATATCTCTGGAACACTTTGCCTTTTCATATCAAAAACTCAAGAAATGTCTTCTTTGTAAACATATTTCAGGGTTAGTACGTGTCCTTAAAAGTCCTTAAATTTTATTTTGCATTTTCCAGGCCTTGAAAGTCCTTGAAAAACTGACTTTATCAAAAAAGTCCTTGAAAGCCCCTGAATTGTTGAATGTCAGAAATATTAAAAATAAATATGTCAAAAGAATTTACCATGCAATTATTTTTATCCAAAAATGGGCGAAGACAAATGTATTTTGTTGATACACATTCCACTGGCCCGCCTATGAAAGTCCTTGAGTCCTTGAATTGTTCTTGGAAAAGTCCTTGACAGTCCTTGAATTTTGTAAGTGAAAAAGTGTACTAACCCTGTATTAATTACCATTGCATTTTGTAATGATTGCTCTGTCTAGATCAGTTTAATAGTATTTGATTTTTTATACTTTTATGTTTAGATATTATTGTTTATTTTGTATTTTGTTGTTTGTAATGCGCTAATGGACTTTGGTGTAATGCGGTTATAAAAGCTGTTGTATTATTATTATATTTAGTATTATTATTTTCAATATTTAAATTTCAATCTCCCAGTAGTTTTATCAGTAATAGCAGTCTAGACTTAAAGGTATTAGCCACAATCTCTAATGTGAACTTCAACTTTTTGTGACACTGGTGATTTTATTGCATCTTTAGGAAGTACTTCCAACTACTAACTTATGCCCAGAACCAGAACGCTTGAGCATTTCCCAAGGAACATACGAGAGAACGCTCAGGCGTTCATATTTGTATCGAGTGTATATTAACTCAGTATACTGAGTTAATGATTGGAAACAGGACACCTCGCCCCAGTCATCTGGGCTCTATACCCCTATGTGACAATTCAGGACCAAAAGGGTTAAAATTTAAAATTTGAAATACAAGAAACAAATATTTTATGCTTTGAATTTTCATGTCCCTGGGAACACAACAAATAAATGGGTAGTGTTTCTAAAAATTAACTGTTCAATTTTCAAAATAAAATTTTATATGTGTTTTCTTATACTACAAAAGGCTGATTTTCTACATATTTGCTACCAATAGAATTTTAAATGTTTTGTCTGGTCAATTGTGAATTTATGTCATGTGGATGTCAAATTGAGAAAAAAATATGAAGTCACTGACTTTTTAAAGTGAGATGAAATTACATGGGTTAAAATCTAAAAAACAATTTTCATCACCGGAAATGTCAAAATTTGATTTTATAACATTGAACAGGTAAAAAAAGTTAATATCGAGTAATCAAATGCTTGAGTTTTCAAGTCGTCAATGATGTCATCATATATGACGTCATAGCACATTGACGTCCATTTTTATGCTGAATTTCGAAGTTCAGACTCTTATCTATTAACTGACAAAAAATAAACAAAATCTATAGTTAGGAACTTATCACCTTGATCGTCCTTCATCATATCCATGTGAAATCGCAGCTAATGCCATTAAATATGCTCAAATGATGTCCTTAGCTATCACTTTACCATAAGGAGGGATAGTAATTTCCACTGAATTAAAGCTAAAATGACGTCCTATCAACTTGTGGGGTAATTGTCAACGTATTAAAGACTAAATGATATCATATCACCATGTGGGGTAATTTCATAGAATTCCAGCTAAAGAAATAAAGCAAAATGCAAAAAAATAACACATTTTGTTTGATGTAGTAAATTAGTACTTATTTGTAAGGTAAGGTAAAGGTAAAGGATGCCAGCCTGTTTTTGCACAGGTCAAGTGCCCATCTCTCTTTTGAAGCAATTGGGCCAGACTATTTCATATATTTCCAACATGTAAATAAAAATGGTTGGAAAGCTACATAAACTTTGTTTTCCAAAGTTGTGCTAATCATTAAAAAAAAGCATTTGTGCTTGCTGATTGTGGACAATTTAAGGAAAATAAGATAACAAGATGATTCACCCTCTTTCAGTTTTAGTGCACCCAGTACAATCGGAATATCGGATTTGTGTGTCATTCTGTGTCTGGGTTTACATTCACCTTTTGGTTTGACATGACATTTGACCAGTTAATGACTTACGCCAATATGAAAGTGTAGATTTTCAGCAATTCTTCAGCCACTGCACATATTTCTGTTTGAATAATGCACCTATCACTTGTAACTCCGGGTACCCGGGCGCTAGCGGGGAATGCGCCCGAGCTCGTTCATCATAATTTGACGAGTCTCCACCTAACACTCCGCCTACTTCCCCGTAGGGCGGGGCATCCTCAAATCTGAGTCACCGACAAAGTCCCGTCCCCATACCACAGGGAAAGGGCTCAAATTTCATAGATTTACGTCCCGGTCAAATTCCCCGCCTAAATGGTCACCATCGAGCCACTGCCGCATCCCCGCATGCGTTCCCCGCCTGGCGGGGACATCAGCATGTACAACTTCCCGGCACGAGCATGACGAGTTCCCCGCTAGTGCCCGGGTACCCGGGGGCCGGAATTACAAGTGATAGGTGCATAATGCTAAGTTAACAGCTTCCTGTGCTATTCCCTCTCCATATTTTAGACATACAAATCATGAGTTTTAAAATGAGATGTTTTTGAAAAGGGAGTTTAAAAAATTACATGAAGCCCTGGTGGCCAGTTATAATCTTACTTTCATGCTTATTTCATTCTAATTTCTCTATTCTGCGGTGAATTCAGAACTTTGTTGCGGTAGCTTGATTTGTTGTACTTGATGCAAGAATATAATTTGTAACCCACTCCAGCTGCTGGGCCATTTTGAAAGTTAATCCTTAACAAAGTGTATAAAGCCGATTACTGAAAAGAGCAATGTGGCTTTATACATCATTATATTTTTGTTACAATTACATATATATGTAAATTGTAAACAATATTAAGGAGACTAAAATGCTCATCAATTTTAAGAAGTTTTTGTTTTAGTAAATTCCTTGACTACAATGACCAGGGTTCAAGCAAGTCACACAATTGTGCAAGAGTGTTTTTCCCACATTTTTGGTGATGTGTGTTGTCCAGAATAAGACTTTGAAAACCGACCATTGGATCAAAGGAGTAGTGTGCAACAGGATAGTCAGTTGAACTTATAACTTGATGTGGATGCATCTGATTTGCTGACCTCTCCACTTGATATTATTATAAAACTTGATAACTTCATGCTTTTATCATAACTCTCTTTTTTCAAACTCACCAAAATGAATTCTTATATCTGTGATCAGACTGACAGTTGTCATGCTGGTGGAGTAATAACCTGATGGGTGGACTGGGATGATTCTTGATGACTTTGTGACAGTCTAGGCGTGGCTCAGATTCCATACCAGGTGACTGTCATTCCGATTCATGCAGTGATATTAACATGGCACCTGTTGTTAAATCAGTCTAAAATAACTTGGAGCAATATAGAATAGGGGTTTAAATGTTTTGATAATTTCATAAACCCTTTGAACCCGACGAGCCGGTATACCGGCTCACGTGTACATGTACCGTATACCCGATGAGCCGGTTTACCAGCATTAAGGTCACGTATCAGAAACTTGATGTGTCTGTCAACAGAGCATAGGTAGTTATAATTTTCAATGGTCTTATTTATATCAGATAATATCAATGCAGCTTTGAACCCATGGTTGATGGGTCAGTTTGCTCTTGTTTACTTGACAGAGGTAAACAATTCCTTATATTTTTGTAAATTTGATCAAAATTTTTAAGAAACGTGGCTTCGCCATAGACTACAATGTTAATGTCGAACATGTTAGTTGACATAAAAAGTAATCTTTTATGAATGCTGGTTATTGAAAAAATATGACTCCTCAAAAATGAAAGGTATTAAGCAAGGGAAATCAAAATCAAAGTAAGTTTAGGGGTTATACTGCGTTTTTTAACTTTCAGGTTGGCCCGGGTCAGCGGTACAGATACATGTAGAATGGCCAGGGTTCAAAGGGTTAATGGTTTATTTTTTCTTTATTTTTTCAAGGTGATATCCATTTGATTTATTTTCGTATGTTTTGGAACATGTGTATCACATGCCCATTGTTGAGGTAGTATGATGTATTCTATATTTTGTAATGGTGCTTAAATTAGGGATATCCAGATCCTTGCTAACAACAGTTGGGCACAGAAATATGCATGTGTGTCTTTCCAAAATGTAAACAAAGATGTGTTATACGCGTAATTGTATTGCATTTCATTGAATAGTTTATATATTCCGCAAACTGACAAATTCCAGTATGATCAGCAAATTTCCATCACCCGCAATTTGATCTCCATTGCAGAATCTAAAATCATGCAGAAGCTGATATCTCCCTCTAAAGTTATGTATAGAACTGAACTTAGTGTTCAATTGGATGGTACCATCCCCAATCGGTTATTACATCTTATTCGTATACCTTTACGATAAAATATTTTTCGCAATTAGGACACCTTGATGATTCTGAACCCGGACCTTCACAACCAGGGAATTACCCTTCAGCCAGGACAGTCTTAGCACCTAATTTGATTTGATCTAAAAATTAAAAGCTACCAAACACGAACAATTATTACGCACGAAAGCAGTCTCTAGGATTGCTAGGACAAGCATGTTTGTTTTGATAATCATTTGTGGTATATTGGATGTTATTTATAGACTGCATGTTTGTTATTTTTGTCATGTTATATAGGGGTTAAGTTAGGCTTCAGGATATTTATCAAAATTGTTTGATTAGGCCCTAAATATTTTTCATACCATTTCATATAAAATATATTCTGTGTACAGGTGAAAGATGCAATCTATTAAACCACAGCTACAAGGTCACCTCCATCCAAAATCAGATTTTTAGCTTAATATAAGAAACCTTAACTAATAGCTTTTTTAAAGCTGGAACCTTTTTAGCAAACTTGTTGGCATTCTAAGAAAAATAAGTGAGTGTGTCATTTTATAATTATAGTGGGGTTAATTACTTGTAAAGTACCTAGCTATAAGTTTTCTGAATCAGTCTGATGCCTTTTACAAAATTGGAAAGCAAGGTGTCATTTTAAAGCTTAAAATCTCAGATTTTAGATAAGACCAAAAATCATTTTTGAATTTTGGACCCTTAACCTTTTGATATGGCGGGTCACATATTTGCACAAAATGTGACAAGGAAAAATTGAGTATTGCACAAAATAACTTTGGACATAGTATATTTGGAAAAAAGTATGAGAGACAAAGTATATATTGGACTTAGACCAAGTTACTTGAACTAAATATAAAGTCAATGAAATATGAAGGCTAATTATAGAATTGATTAATTAACGTGGGAGGAATCTCAATTTAACAAAATAGGACAATTGCAAAGTAAACATGGGACCAAATAAGTTTGGATAATAAAACAAAGTCGGAAAAAAAACATAGTTGGACAAAACAATGTGTGGACAAAATTGAAATTGTAACAAATAATTTTGGACATGAAATTGGATTAGACAAAATAACTGTAGTGTACGTTGTTTTGCCATTATGACTATGCAGACACAACTTTCTATTATATGTTGAATATGTGCCAGTAGCAAAATCATTTACAGACATTGCAGAATTTCCCATAAAATCCTCTCGTATGTAAAGGTCTCAAAATAGAATAGAAAAATGACATGATTTTTGTAACAAAACAAGATCCGTCTTCCCAGGGTATGTCCTCAACTTGAGTCACGAAGCCATCGTGTTCTGTGCCAAATGAAGAACAAATCAACTGGGCATTGCCCTCTTGCAAGGTTATAGAAAATAGGTTGTATTTTGCAATGGTTTTGATAAGAAAAATAAGCTAGTGCAGTGTCTGACATGGTATTTCTGGAAGTGCCAGTGCTTTTGGCAATTGTACGTCATATCAGTGCTCATTTTTAACATTCTTAAGGGACGTAGTGGAAAAAGTGGGTCAAGTCAGATTTTTTAATATATAATATATAATGTCTTTTAAAAGATAAAATGTATTATTTATATCAGGCTTTTTTGCAATACTATGAAATTGTGTATTGTACATTTTTTTACGAAAGTACCAGGATGAGTACAATATTCTAGAAAATATTGTACACCTTTCCAAGAATATTTTTAGCTGCTCTGAGCTGATCGATAATGCAGTGACAAGTATACTTATAAGATAGGAAAATGAATTTATGACAAATAATTATTTCAAAAGCCTGATAAAAATAATAATAATAATCATATTGAATGGCTTATTTTCGGGTGATTCGAGAAAATATGGTACTCGATAAAAAAAATAAAATTGTCATATTCAATATAAAGTATAGTATTTGATTTTTTATACTTTTATGTTTAGATATCACCCTCAAAGCCATTCAATATTATATGAATATGTATGCATTTATGACTACTACATTTATTTGGCTCTCAGCAAATGCTAAGGGAAATTACATATTTTATGACTTTCATTATTACTAAGTTAGCAGATGGTTTCATTTCAATCAACTGGTTTTTGCAAAACAAAAAAAAAGTTTGACAAAACCAACTATTACTGGTGTCCGGCCAATTCAGATCCTGTGGATCAATTGATCAAGAAGAATTGACAAGACCCCAACGCTGGTAATCATCCAAAGACACCCATTAATAAATTATTAATCTAGATGGACCTATTTTAGGAAACCTTCACAACCATTTTGTTGTACGCTAAAATTTGTGCAGCCAAAGTCAATTTGGTTTGAATCTATGAGCAACGAGATGTTTTACTTCCCAACAGCTACCCAGTGCATTCGGGTCAACACAGCAGCAACAACAGCCAGCCCAAATACACAAACTAAATGTATTTTATTATTTGCAGGAAAAAAGAAAGCAATAGGCTATGTCTAACCCCCTTTTTAACAATAGGTCATTAATTCAATTCTTACAACCATGATAAGATGCGAGTAAAGATGCAAAAAGTTGGTATCACGTTGTAGAAGCGTGTCCAAATCTTACAGCACACATACTTCACAATAGAGAGATGGATTTGTGGGATCACCTTGATGACACCTACTTGTCCTTGACCAGCGCTCATCCCCAGTAAGAAAATAAATGTTAGGATGACGAAAGTGTTGTAGGTACCTGAGGGTCAAAGACATGGTGCATGACTTAATGTTGTAAGGACAAACATGTGCCTTTCCAGTTCCTTACAACCGTAAAGTCGGCAAACTTCATTTTGTGCTGCAGATAATGCCTGAGTGTGCATCAAAAAATCTACATTTTGATCAAAATCCAACACAATTCACAGCTTCTAGAGTTGTTAAATTTATCGATAAACCTATCGGCTAAAATATATAATGTTGCGTAATGTAGATTTCCAGGCGAAATCTAGGGGTAAAATTTGACCTACTGCAAAGAAATAACCACTTAATGAAATTTTGCAAATATTTGCATATATTTTCCAAAATTTAAATTGCGAAATGTGTAGTTTTGATGTGTCTCTTGATTTTATGGAAATTTGAAAAACGACAATGCATCGGACTCATTGAAATTGACATTACCAACTATATGGTACATGTGTTCATTCATGCATCATTTCTCTGAGCAGAGCTGGCTATTCATCAGCCTGCTGGTTGTGTCGAGGAGAATGAGTATAGGAGATGACACTTTGTTAAAACCGTGGCTCCAATTTTTTGTTTTTGTTTCTGCATCCCATTCCGCATTGTAGATTTAGAGGATGGCACAATGAAATAATCATAATGAAACATCCTGTCCTTTCTTTTTACTCTGTGGCCATCGCATTGTGGAATGAAAGGACAGTATGCTAAATTTATGGTTTCTTGTAAATTTATCATGTGTAATTTATCTAGATATTTGGAGTCTGGGACCCGACAGGCTAAATGCTTATTTCCTAGTCCTCCTGCGCAATGTTTAATATACAGTTGATTGTACTATTTTTTGATATGTTGTTATACTGTTATTTTGCATAGTTGGAAGAAATAAATTCTTATGTCTTCTTATGTCCCAATATTGACATTTGCTCTGATTGTCAATGCCCTTTTTTTTTTCAATTAATTTTTCAAGATTATTTTTATTTCATAAATATGTAGACATCAATTTAATTTAAATTAAAAATTCCTTTGCAAACATTATGGCCTTGCCGGGACTCGAACCTCCACAATATTTATTCTCTCAGAAGAAATCACAACAGCGCTACCGATTGCGCCATTGAGGCAGATGCTATTCAAGGGTTGAATAATTACCTTTATACATACAAAATGCCGCAACAATCTTTGATCAACCTTAAAAGTTATACATTTTGATAATGAAAATGGGAAAGTTGTATGAAGGAGAGATGTAGACCTATTTATAATTTTTCAATCAATTGCTTCGGTGTTTTATACAAAATTTTGTGAATTTTACGTTTATGTTTACATTGGATAAGAATTGATTTTGCGCACCGTTAAATATTCGGCAATACTGCCCTCAATGTCCCAGATATTAATATGGGACATTGGAGCCAGGCTGG
Source organism: Ophiothrix spiculata (assembly GCA_000969725.1). Classification (NCBI taxonomy): domain Eukaryota; kingdom Metazoa; phylum Echinodermata; class Ophiuroidea; order Amphilepidida; family Ophiotrichidae; genus Ophiothrix; species Ophiothrix spiculata. Next base: position 34,390 of record JXSR01S008740.1, read on the forward strand.
AGACACGGTTAAACGATGGTTTCTTTAACCATTTGTTTTTTCGCATCATAATTACATAAAGTAATGGAGCTGTAAAATGTCTGGAATGAAGTGTCAGGGGCCTGGTTGTGTCCAGATTGGCCTTGCACGCAAACGTAAAGTGCAAATCAGTTGCACAAACTATGTTCCTTTGTCTGATTAATCAGGAAAGACTTACAACTGACTGTCTTGGTCATGCCTTTTAATGTGGGCTCCCTGACAAGGTGGATTTCCATTAAAAATGGTTTATGCATCCATTTTTATCATATATTTTCAATGATCCCATAAAATGTCATAAATTGGTAGAATTTTAAAGATTAGATCTATAATTTTTTCTAATTAGGTCTCAATTTATCAAAGCTAATAAGCTAGGGATGGAAGTAGGTTCAGTTGAGGTATCAATAAAATTGTATATCAATTTTTCTTTTTTTCAATCTTTTTTTTTTTCAATGTGATAAAATGTTATAATGTTGGTATGATTTCTTAGGTAATTTAATGGTTTTCAGAAACAAATAGAATTTGGCCTGAATAAAAAAAAGTAGATAAAATTAATAAGCTAATTTAGCCAATGGTGAAAGCATGTATGGATGAGGTTCATACATTGTGCATCAACTTTTGTCTTACCTTTTTAAAAATTAAATCAAATGACATAATTTTGGTGTGATTTTTAAAGGTAATATATTAGTCCAAGAAATAAATTGAGAATATCAAAAGAACTTTTACCAGGATGACGTCGGGTATGGATGAGGTTGGTAAAATGTGACGCAAATGGCCCCACCTTGAAAACCTGACCCTGTAGTACTTTGTATGCTCTTTATGTCCTTTGTAAGATGAACATATTTTTCGCAGAATAGCTCAATGCTGAAGATTACATACGAGCAGAGTCTTAATTTGAACAATATCCTTTAAACCATTAAAATCATATTTTTCAAGTGATCACAGAGACTATAAGGAAAATATGGTAAAGATTGATAGTTCAAATAAATCAAATTGGTCAATTTGCAAAATAGTAATTTATATTTGTTTAAAAAGTAAATGGAAATTTTGTACAAAAAACATAATAATGTTAGAGCAAATGGAAAACATTTGTCATTCATTTGCGTCAGTCCTGCTGGTAAACACGCACCTTCGTTGACCTATTTGTTAGTGAACTTAACAGAAAAGGGGAAGAAGATCTTTGTTTATCCTGTCTTTAATATAATTCAATTCAAACTTTATTTCAATAAAAAGCCACATGTATACAACAAAATACAATCACAATTATGTATGGAGAAGTAGACCAGAAAGCCAGAGAAGAGACCCATGTTGGCCAAAGGAATCACTGCGACACAACCAATTTTGCTTCGCTGCTAATATGTGTTCCTTCAAAACATTCTCAAATAGACTATATATTTTGTAAGTAATATTATTTTCCCAAATTAGGCAATACTTGACAGATTTTTGGCATTTAATTCTTGTATTTTTGTGCCATTTCAATGACAATTGGTATCGTGCAATATATGATATAAAATTTGGCAAAAAAGGAGGTCCAGCTGGCAGCATGACTTGTTTTTACGATTCATAGATTCATGTTCATATTAAGAAATTAGAATCAAGAAGCTTGGGTTCAATCCACGTGATCATCAAGCTTTTATTTCTCTTAATTCCTTTTTTTTTTTCTTATTTCAACCAGGTCTTATAATTATAAATAATAATATATTAATCTGGATTTGTATTGCAATTTTCCATCAAGATCAAACCGCTCTATGTTTTTGCTGCAATTAGATCATCACGATCATTTCTTTTCATTTAGATATATGTATTTGGCTTCCTTTTAAAGACCTCATCATCGTATCAATTCATTGCTAATTTACAGCGTAAAATTGTTTTGATTAAAAATGATTTCTTATTATTAAAGGGGCATTGGACAAGTTCAGCATCATCCCCAAAATTTTCCCCAAACATTTTCAGATTTTTGCATCATTTGAAGTATTAGTGGTAATAACGACAGCATGCAAAGTTTCATTGTCAAATTCAAACCCTGTATATCAAAATATTTAGATATTCTCTTATTTTTAATTATCGTTGTCGACAACGATAAATACTGCCCTCTATAGTTGAATTTCTAGAATTGGCCTTTTCAGGAGGTCTAATGAAAATTTAAAATTTCTTTTGATTTTTCTGCTATGTTTGATGTGAAAGGAATGTTTTACAAACAAATCTTTGGCTCTTTCTCATTGTATAGCATTAATAAATATGTTTAGAGAATAGCCTCATACCCAAAATCAACAAATAAAATAAAATTCAAATTTTTGACTTTTTTGAAGGTTTTGATCAAAATTTTCCAGATATCTGGTAATTGACTGTTATTTTTTCACATAGGAAGTGTAAATCATCCACAAACAAAATTTCAAAAATTTGTCCAATGCCCCTTTAAGCTTCAAGAATATAATTGTGTTACAAATCAGTATGTTTGTTCAAGAACTACCTTGTGTATTCTCACAATATAGAAATTTGAATCTGATAATGAATAAAATTTGATTTTCGAAAATAAGAATGGACTGCCGCTCTTGCCTTACTTTACCTGTGGGTTTTACTGAATTCACCAGAGGATTTGAGCACTATTTACCATTTAAATTACCAAAGCAAGTACACATTCCATTTGCCACTTGTTGCTGGAACTGGTGACATTTTCAGAGAAAATCGTGTCATCCCGTTGGTAATTTCATGTATTTCTATTAAAAATCTTTTCCAGGGGATGTAATGTTGATAGGATGGGAATTGGCTGGCTGGCTTTGTAAGCTTTATATTCCCAGATATGCATAATAACAAGGCTTGTACAGGATTGCTTCTGCTTTGTCAAGGTCCAAGAAATCATGTCTCACGTTCATGATATCAGTCACATCTTCAGTCAGGACAATGGTCACGTTCATCATATCTGTTTAATCCTAGGAATTTTATAGGGGAACCAGTTTTCTCCGCCATCTTGTGTTGCTCATAGAGCAGAGTTATTGTACCTCCGGATATATTCGGAGTTTGGCCCGATATCCAGGCAGATCGCGTAAATCTTCACTTGACGCATATACAGCGTTTGCATTTTGTTTCAAGCGCAAACCATGTCTGCGTTTCAAGTAGCGTGTATTGCGACTTGCTCTGATCAAAGTATGCCAATTTTCCCGCTAATCCGTTGCGAAGACTCTCGAAGTGTGGCACGCGGAGCCGTAAAATGCCGGCGGTACAATAACTCGCCCTCCATGAGTGACAATCCAAGATGGCTGCCATCCCATAGGATTTTCGTGGCGGTGAAATCAAAATGGCGGCGAGTACCTGGTCCCGTATAAAAATTCCTTGGTTTAATCTGATTGAATATTGTACCTATTTATAATGATTTTAATTGATATACCATAATGTTTCTATTAAACGCCCATGCTCTATTAAACGCCCACCTAAAAAATGTCAAAGAGAAGTATTAGCAAACATGTAATTCAGAAGCATTTTCATACATAATTAAGCTTACCAGCAATTGTGAGTAATAGGAAACAGTACCAGAAGTTAAACAATGAGTTCGCGAGCCCAGAAATGATGTAAAAATTTCAGTACTTCCAGGTTATCAGCAGCCATATAACAGTCAGTGATTTGCCGTAATTATTAAGCTTAATTGGCAATTTTGTGAAAATTTTGATGTTGAATATCGGTCTCTAATAATCGCCCAACCTTCATGAAATGTCGCCGGCCTGTGGGCAATTAATAGGAACAATATGGTAGTTTGATTTCATTTGCATTATTAAGGGCCTTGTTAAAATTCAGTTTGAAATTTGTTGTTCAATTTGAAGAAATATAACAGAGTTGTATTGTAATAATTTTGGATAGTTTTGATAAACATTCTTTTAATTGTGGGAGCAAAGAGGTTTTTTTTGTAATTATTTTCATGTATGTAAGTCCTCAGAAGTGAGACCTATTCATGTAAAAATTAATGGTCTGTTAGTTACGCAATTGAAGCATATATTATTTTTCTAATTCTTATATCTACTAGAGAATTGGTGAGAGCATTGATTTGAATTGAATGGACATATAGCATTGTATAGATTGAAATATTTAGTGCTTTTATGCTATCTAATCATGATAGCGCCTGATAGCTCAGTTGCCATTGTTTTATTACTGGGAAATCCCAGGTTCAAATCCTGGTCAAACCTTGGTCTTAACGAGGGAGAGGATACCAAACAAAACCCATGTATGAAAATCCTGGTCACACTATACGGAAGCTTTGATCAGCCAAAATTGTGAAAGGGATAAGTTTGTCAAAATAGACAAAAGTGTGTTTGTATAATAAATTCAATGGAGATCTAGTCAAAAATACAACTTGGACTTTTACAGACCAAGAAGATAATAATAATATATATCGCATTTATATAGCGCAAAATCTACAAAAAACTCTAAGCGCAATAAATTTAGATTCAATAAGGATCCAAAAATTTGGGATAATCGGGTTGAATGATTGAGGCCGACAATTTGAGGGCACTCATAGCTTTTAAACAATTGGTGTTGAGGCTGAGTGAAGTACCACAGGTGGTTTGGTCAGGTTTATTATTTTCTGAACAACATTTTTATCCCACACCTTATATAAGTTATTATCTTTAATAAATGGTCCATGGGCGGTGCACTTTTTCAAAAAAGGGGGGCATTTGCCATAACTCGCAAGAATGGTAAGCTTAATAATGTAAGAAAATGGGGGGGGGTGTGTGTGTTTTGTTTGTTTGTTTTGCTTGGATGATTTTAGGTATTTATTTGAAACAATATGGTTATTGCTTGTGGTCGTTGATTTCTGTTAAAACAGGCTTTTCCATTTTGTTCATTGACATTTGCTATTGAAATGCTGCAAATAAAGACACCAATTTGATTACCGTTAACGTTGTTGCTTATTCCTGATTTGTGTAGTTATTTTCTCCAGAGACTTGCCATTTTTTAGAAATCCATTGTAAAACAAATTATGCTGGTAACCAAAATTTACACCAATGTTATTGTTAACTTGAGTTTCCAATACCAAAATATATTATTCTTGTGCAATTTAGAAGTGCAATGTATTCCATGTGTTTAATTGTGAGTACATCTCTACACTTGTATGAAATTCATGTCAAAAATCTTGACACCAAAATGCCTTTTTTTTTTTGTATCAAAAGTGGCTATTTTATTGAATTTTTCTCAAAAATTAAAAACACACACACTTCTAAATGACGTCTGATAAAGATATGAAATGTTTTGTATAAAACATAGTTCAGTGATCCCCTTAGGTTTTGTCATGCTTTTATCCACGTGTATTAGAATGTTTCATTTGTAACCGAAGTCCAGTGAATATGTGCAACTCCAGGGTCTGTAGACATGACATGATCATTAATTATGTACTTTATTATGGAATCTGCCTGGCTGTATCACATTTGTTTTAAATTAAGCTTTCATGTAATATCAGATATAAGGCAGACTGACACTGTGACGACTTGTTGTTGAGGGATGGTAATGATCTTCAGTGAGTCCTCCACGAAAAGCGATGGCTGGTAGTGACCTTGCCTGGCGTAAAGGAACAACGGCTGATGAGGGCCCACAGATGGTTGCAGTAGCCAAAGAAATCTGGATGACATCACAACTCATTTGATGTCCTGACAAAGTTTTAAAAACTCAGATTTTGTTGGCTATGGCAACCCTCTGTGGCCCGTCGTTCCTTTAACACCCCGCTTCCGCCGCCTATGCTGCTTCTTGAATAGCTGACTCTGAAACTAAATTGAATTCAATAACAAGGTATAGTTTGGTGCTGAGCATCAATGTGTGTTTCGCGCATATTAAGACATGTTGCTCCAGTCTATGGCTTCCAATTTGTCACTTCCTCTCACTGACGAACATTTTCACTGATGAAAAATTTTTGCAAGTTGCTCTCACTGAGTTATCCCCATTTTCAACATTCTCACTGAATAATCCTTGTTCGCAAATGCTCTCATCAAATAAACCCCATTTTCCGAAGCAAATGCTGAATGACCCTTGTTTTCATAAATACACTTTCGCAAACGCTCTTACGGAATAACTCCCATTTTCCGAAGCAAGTACTGAAAGACCCTTGTTTTTATAAATACATTTTTTGCAAACACTCTCACCGAATGACCCTACAGAGAAAAAGGTGAGTCTTTTAACTCATTTGAGGCAAAGTGTATCATTCAAAAATAGGTGAAAATTTTTTGTTTGTGTACTGACACACAGTGGGGCAATCTACACAGAGCGCAGATCCAGATGCATGCGCATCCCCGAGATCCAGATCTGAGATCCGCATCTCCGTAGACAGCTTACACGTACGCATGTACGCAGAGTGCTGTGCAGCAGATCCGGATCTGACGCCCGTGTAGCCACAGTCTACTGCAAAGCGGCTTACTGATATTCGTATTTATCCGGATTTGCACTCCCGTGTAGATTGCCCCTATGGCTCAAGTGAGTCAAATGACTCACTTTGTGGGTTTTTTCTGTGATATTTCAGAAAATAATGTTCTCACTAGAAATGACCACTTCTTTTGGTGTCTCATTGGAGGGTTGAATTCTGTGAAAATTGAGTCATTATGTCCGTGTACTGACACACTATGGCTCAAGTAAATGACTCACTTTATTTTTTCAGAAAATAAATGTTCGCACTATAAATGACCACTTCTTTTAGTGTTTCATCGGAGGGTTGAATTCTGTGAAAAGTGAGCCAATATGTCCGTGTACTGACACACTTTGGCTCAAGTAAATGACTCACTTTAGTTTTTCAGAAAATAAATGTTCGCACTATAAATGACCACTTCTTTTGGTGTTTCATCGGAGGGTTGAATTCTGTGAAAAGTGAGCCATTATGTCCGTGTACTGACACACTTTGGCTCAAGTAAATGACTCACTTTATTTTTTCTGTGATATTTCAGAAAATAAATGTTCACACTATAAATGACCACTTATTTTGGTGTTTCATTGGAGGGTTGAATTTTGTGAAAAGTGAGTCTTTATGTCCGTGTACTGACACACTATGGCTCAAGTAAATGACTCACTTTATTTTTTCTGTGATATTTCAGAAAATAAATGTTCACACTATTATAAATGACCACTTCTTTTGGCGTTTCATTGGAGGGTTG
>JXSR01S008740.1:51795-68345 GCA_000969725.1 Ophiothrix spiculata
TGTATTTTGTAAGGAAATAACTATTGCATTTCTTTAATGTTTGTTCAGTTATTTGCAGAGAGAATTTGTCAAGCAAGTTACTCAAGTGATAACCTATAAAGTTCAACATTCTTTCTATTCTGATGAAATTTATTTAAACAAATGTTAGACTTAATCTTACTATATTAAACTGGTAGTATTTGCCATCTTCTACAATAAAATTGTAAAATTTGATTATTTTTTTTAGTAGCTTAATTAAAGCAAGATCCAGTATAGTAATCATAATTAAAACTAAACCACTGGTCTTCTTTTGATTTGTTTCCCGATTTAGCTTCAAAAAACGTGATACAGAATCCTAGGAACAGTATGAGAGCGTTGCATAAGACCTTGGAAGTCAAGGTCATTGCTCTATTGCTCAATTTGTCCCCAACAGTGTTCAGAGGACCGAAAATCAAAGGTCAAAGTGATATGTATCCCAGTGTTATCTTTTGAGTTTTGGATATTTGTGTATAATTTACACTCTATCTGTAAGAATTGTACAAAATTGTGAAATGTCAATTTGATGTAAAACGTAATATTTAGCAGTGTGAAGTCACATTTAGTAGTATAAAATGCATATTTCCTCTAAATAATGACCCACAATTTTTTATTAAGCCCTGCATTGCTTGGTATTCATGATAACATCCATGGAATGACATCATATGTGTAGAGTAAAAAAAAAAATAAAAAAAAAAAAAGATTAACCGACCGACCGACCCAAAATTTTAATTTTTCCACTGGAGGGCAAACAAACAATATTTTTTTTTTGGCCTTACTTGGTAAAGAGGAAACTTGAAAACATTTTGACAGGTCACTGCTAAAATGACATGGAGCAAAAAGAACAACATCTTGCAAACAATGGGGTGATCGTAAAAACTTGGATTCTGCGGTTAGAATCAGATGTTGTAGAATAGCTGTTAAAAATGTCACTTGGAAATTTTAAAAAAAAGGGGAAAAATTATTAAATCTGATAGGCCAATATCCCAAATTTTGTTATTTCAACATTTTGCAAACACTTAAAATGTTCAAAAAGTTATTAGAGGGAAATGAGGAAATATTAATTAAGTCTTGACATTGATTGCCCAGACCTTCAAGCAGCTTACTTAGTTTATCACTGTTTATCCCAAAGAGATTACCAATGGATATTAGATTGTTAGATAGCCTTTCTTTTACTTCCAAGTTTAAATAAAAGTCTAACCCTGAACTTGATGTGTATTTTGTGCTGTCTATATCCTGATATTTGAAATATATTGCATGCATGGTGTGAGGGATTTCTTTTCGGAAGTTGGACTCTCGAAGCTTAAATCTAAACCCTGTGCGGTTCCTGAGAGAAGTATCGGTATTTCTCTTGTGTGTTTTTTCCTTGCTACAAATTTCCTTTTTCACAATTTACTAGCAGTAGAGATTCATCAAAAGTTAAAAGGAAAAGTTGACCAAAATATATTTCCTTGAGAGATTGTGTAATATTGATGACACTATACAAAAAAGCTGTTACAAGAAAGAAATGTTTATTTATTGGTTAGTCATATGTAGATTTTAATGCAGGCCTATCTGTCAAGTTTGTTTCTTCGGTTATTTGATCTATCACTCTTTCATGGTATAGGCCCTAACTGTCATCTTTCTTCTTAGGACTCATAAAATTTAGACCACATTCATCTGGAATTCCTGTATCAAATCATATAGATGGGATCTTGCATCAATTTCTGCTAATACCAGTTGATTGGCAGATCCTGGATTTGACATCCAATACTAGATTTATGCAGTGTGGAAATTACCCACACAAAGTTTAGCTAAAAACTTGTAAACTTTACTCCGAACTGAAGTCGTGCATTTCCACCGCAAATCCATTGGGGTCAGTCCTGGGGAGATATTTTGTATAGCTAGCAGGGCTAAATGTTGGTTGATGAAATTTCAGATTAGAATAGCAGCCCCACACTAGGATTTTTGTGTTGAAAAACATGTATCAGCAAAACGAGGTAGAAATTGCAGGATCTGATCCGAAATAGCCGACTAGGGATATCAGCTGCCCGATCAGCTGATCAGATGGTAACAGATCTGATGATACTGGAGACATTGTGAAATTGGGTTGGGATGCCTGCAATATCACTTAAAATTGAATTGGTTAAAGGCAGCACACTTAAGTTCATTTGTGGTGTGATTTGTCTGTTAAATTGATGAAAGATACCCAAGTACCTTTGGTCCAGTTGTTACCTTTATTGAACAAGATTCTTTCAAATATACACGAACTTAAACTTAAAAAGTAAAACTTAAAGCAGATGTAAATTGATTTAAAAGAAAATGTATTGTAAAGAGTAATGATATGCACATATCCTGCACGTATGCAAATTAGCATATCGTTGTCGAATTCCTTTTATGTTAAATGCTATCACTGATTAGGGCGACATTGTTTAGGTGACGTAGAGGAAGTGACTGGTCAGTGGCTTAAAATAATTCTTCCAGGATCAAAATGCTTGAGCTAGGAGCGACATGAGATAACTATGTCAAGGTATTTGAAGATGGTATGTTCATTCAAAGAATTAAACGAGCTTGGTATATACGTGCATAACTTGTACACAAATATGACCCCATCACAATGTCGACTGGTAGGCTCATCTTCCTTGCACTTGAAAGATATTGTCAATTGACTGGAGCCTATTTTTGTATCCGGTTTATATCAGAGGAAGATATTGTGTGTTTCCCATCATGCATTTCTTCTCATGGGATTATTTGTATAGGAAATTATGTGAAAAGTGATGAAATGACCTTAAATCAAATTTCCTTGTTGCAATCTTGCAGTTTGGGCATGTTTCATCACAAATTTCTCAGTTCTCACCTGTGCAAACAATTCCATAGGAAGCTATGCATGATGGGAAGTATGCGGTATCTTATCTTGTTTATATCTATGTCTTGGACATCATGGGTAGTGGAATATAGTACAGGTGAAGCAAACTATGCTGGCCCGGCTAGTCAGTCATTGTTCGCGTGACTGGACTGAAACCGCATCTTCTCAAAAGTGGTATGCGAAGCTGTCAACCTGAACTTGCGTGACAAACAAATTGTTTGGTTTTTGTTGTGTCTGAAATTTTTGTTTCTGGAAATCGTAGGAAAAATCAAATAGTTTAGGAAGGAAAATCTGTGGTTATTTTGTTTCCTCGTAGACTAATCATTAGGTGGTAGTCATTTGGTCGGTTAGATTGCATCGAAGATATGATTACGGTAATATGATATTGAATGTGAAAATTTTGTCATTAGAAATTACTATATGAGATGCACAATATGTTTTCTTGAAACAAGCGTGCACAAAAATTTGCCATGGCGGAGTCGTACAGAGTTTTTGGAATGCAAGGTAGGGATGGTATAGCCTTGAGGCTTTTTTCTAAGTCTCGTTATACCCCCCTTCATCAAGGTAGCTATTATCAAATATCTACGAGGCCTTAATCAATTGATGTTGATTGACAATATACCTCAGCCACACGCCAGTGTTGGTGTACCCATACAGCACCCTTAGGCCCCGGCCGCATTGCTTATCTAAGAAAACCTAAGAAACACAAGAAGTATTATATTCCGTTACTAAAATATTGTCTGTACTTTCAAGGTTCACCATGGGACAAAAAATGTCACTTAAAAATTCTTACATATATACGTTCCTAATTTTGACTTAAATCATGTAAATTAATATCTAAATATAGCACCTTAACTTAGACAGCTGGAGGGTTAAGTTTAGAATAAACTTTTGTTCAATTCCAAGATATCGCATCCCATCAATTCAACAATAAATAGCATAGCTAACGAGCCAAGCATATTCTAAACACTAGGATGTATCGACCGACACGTTTATTGAAAATGAAAAAAGTCGCTTGAAGGGCAGCTAGGGATGTAGGCTAAGATATCTGTGCGTTGATATACGATGGATGCATGGACTTAAAACATCTCATTAAGCGAAGACTTGTGAAGAATTTATGCTGCATAGTTGTGGTGTTGGTGTCTAACCAGATAACAGTTTAGACATGCAAATTGTACAAGATAATGCTGCATATCTCTATCGGTATGCCATACATCTCTATCCCATTAAGATATTTAGCAATGGCCTATGACTTGGTCAGCTAGTGGGGTGGATAACAATTACATAATTTGATACATACAGTTATTCCGGAAATCAGTAAGTGACCAGTATAAATGAAGAATGAAACTAAAAGGTGTGTTTCCACGATGTTTTAATAAGAAAATACTATTGCTGACGTTTCGTACGTAAGTACTTCATCGGAGTAAGTAAATTCGTGGGAGAATGTCTGTGAGAAAAATGGGGAGCGCGCGTTGAAAATGCGGCATGCAGTAAGTGACCAGGCCTGATGTATACATGGTATTGTTTACAATTAAATGTATTTGAAATGAGTGCTCTTGATATGTGAAGAATGTCAAGTTTCTGTTTGAGTTGGTCCAGTGACATATGTTTTGTACTATGAGCGGAATGTGAAAGGTGTTTAGGATAATAATTTTCCTTTTAATTAATGTTTGGGTCTTTTTTCTTCTTTTTTGTTTACAGCGCTCTATGAGCTTTAAAACCCCTCATTCCCCCAATTTAAACATCAAACCCAGCATTAACATCAAACCCTACTGTAAACCGTCCGCCACCCCCACCAAGAGGAGAGACAGCGTCTTATGGTCAGAAACAGTGCAAGGAAACATCAATGAAGCACTCACTAAGATGCAGATCAAGAGACAAGAGGTAAGCTAGTTACCATGGCAACCAACTCAACAAGTTCTGAGATGGAAAGATGCATACATTAAGTCAATACAAGACTTGATCATTCATAGATTTGAGAAATGTTGGCATATTACATGTCAGATATCAATTTGTTTATGGATTCTTCTGAATTCACCAAGCTATTCAAATTTAAGACTACTGGTACATCATGATTGCTATATTCAAATATTTCTTTTTTCATGTAATATGCATAACTTGATAAAAAAAATGAAGGAAAATCTACTAAGACAACATTGTTTTGACTCAAAACTGTTTATGAATAATAGATTAGCATATAGTCTGTTTCTCCTTCAACCTAGCTATCTGAATTTGTAAGGTATCAAGAAGGCGACTTGAAACTTGATGAAGACCCTGGACAAAGTACCTAAAGTACAAATACTGATAATTGATACTGGTAATTGAAGCCCTTGATGTTAGTCTAGGCTATTTAATTACCTACTGTTAATCATCATATTTCCCATCTGCTTTCAGGCAATCTTTGAGCTCTTTCGGGGTGAGATGGACTTACAAGACGATCTCAGGATGATCATGAAAACCTACCGTGATTCCATGAGGTCACTGGGCATGCTCAGTGAGCCTGAACTTGAAACCATTTTTGGACCTCTTGAAGACCTTCAGCCATTACATAAAGGTAAGAGAAAATTCAAACAAAAATGTGATTAATGAGTGATAAGAAACATGTTTTAAAGCTGCATTTTTATCAAATTTAAGCATGGCCAAATAATGATTACAAAAGATGTGATTTTTTTTTTTTTTTTGAAATTTTAAAAAAATCTTCAGCTTAGCAAGTGACACTTTTTAAAAATTATGCAATCAAAGTCAATTTTAGAATTGCGCACAATCTTCTGAAACCAAACTTTTTATTACTTTTTGGCCTAACATGTTTATGGTTTTAACATTTGGAATATGGACATATTAACATTTGGATGACCAAACTGTTCAGTCGATGGTTCTTTGATTATAAATATCAATGTGAATATTTTTATATTTATAGGTTAATGTATGCACAAATAGAGAGATTTTCAGTTAATTGCACTTTGCATTTGGTTTTGCGGCTTGTTTCCCCAATTTCAATGTTAATGAACCAATGAAATGCCATTAATGATAACAATGGATTTGTTTTAGAACATTGACTCTGTCACCAAAAATTGTGCACATCTCAAATACATTTTTAAGAAGTCTTCGCCTACGTTTCAGTGACCTTTAAAATTGCTTTTAAGCCACACAATATTGAAATATACATAACATTTGCAAAAGTTAGGTATTTTAAAAAATGATAAAGGATGCCGAGTTTTAGGCAAGTATTAAACAATAGCTCGCAATCGCCTTTGTCTTATTTGGAATAAATTTGAGCAACCTGATCCTCTCCAGGAGAGCAAAAATTGTTCGCTAGTCAAAATTTTCATAAGGAATCAAGACATATGACCCTCCAAGGGGCGCCAGTTCTTTACTGCCAGACCCTGGGAAGGATTTTTAAGCTTAATTAGTACATGGCGTAGGTGGAGTTAATTGCTTTTAAGAAATTCTACCATGTTTGGTCTAGAGTTGTTCAAATTGTTTCATAATTATGACTCGGTTATGAAATCATAATTTCACTAACATATTTTTAGTTTTGTAAATATGAATTTGTTTTGCATATTTTACTGTGGGATTCATGATTGTTTTGAAAGTACATCGTTAATACATATGAGGCCTAATGCTTTTCACTGTTTATAACTAAGTGAGCTATAGTAAATATAGATATGCAATGGCACCAAATGGACTATATTCAAAACAGCAACCTACTTACTACTTGGGTTGATATGAGTCTATTGATTTAAGGAAACAATTTGCTCAAATAGGTATAGAGTATATTTTTGTTATATTTTGATAGTTGTTGGTCTCATATAAAATAAATTTATTTGAAGTTTCATTTGACAAAAGTACAACATAAGTTAACACGGAGTAATTAAACTGTTTAGCGGCATAATAATTGGTTGCAGTTTCACCGTTGATGTGGTAGAAATAACTGGCAACATGTTGCATAGACCCCTCTGGCCCAGGTGTGGTGTTGTCATCCTGCCGCTCACCAAAGGATTGTGTTTCTTCTTCCCGACAAGAATGTACATTCTGGTTCCCTCATAGGGAACATGGCATGTTGTTGGTTTAGCTCCGGGAATTTCAGGCAGAAGCCGAACTTTTGCCGCTAGGCCTTTATCAAGAATCATCACGATGTTCTCTTGTCAAAGGGTGTAATAGGACAGGAATTCAATTTCAAAATTATATTTTGTTGTTTAAGTATAAATTTATTTGACAAATTGGTTTGGAAAATATTGTTTAGTGATTATTTTAAAGGTCTGCCAACTCAGATTCAACTCGGTTGTTAAATATATCACATCATTAATGTTGCGCTCATGGTAATTGGATTTAGTGATACGTCCGGTGTGAATTAATGTTGCATTGCACTTTTCATTCAAAGATTTAATTATATTGCAGGCAATTTCTAAATCTGTTAAGAAGCATTGATCTCGGCAGCTGAGCGCGATAGGATTTGTCAATACACTTCATGAGGAAACTATACAGGAAGTTATTAGATATGAAGTAGACATGATTGCACATAGAAACATAACACAGAAAGGCTAGCTCAAGAACTAAAATAAGCCAAGCAGTTCTATTTTAGGTTTACAGAACATTAACGTCAGAGGCCTAGATCACTTGAAGGCTGATATAACAAGTTTAGTGTACAATATTCCAAAAAAGTGATAATTTTGAGTAAACATTCTTTGAAATGTTTGCATAGACTTGTGAAAATTAGCGCCTACGAATTTGATTATGAAAATGTTTGATTAGTGAATGTACTTTAACCAGTAACATTGAGTCACTTGTGTGCTAATCTCAAGTGTTGCCATCTGAGGTGGCATATTATTACCAAGAAAGAGCCCAAATCAACTGTTTGCTGGTATTATGTATGCTATTTGATAAGCATCATTGGTGTGCATTGATGCACCAAGACCTAAAGTATGAATATAGACTTCTTTATCTTTCAAAGTTAAGCATACAGCAAGATCTTTAAAAGTCGGAAGACAAAGAGAGAAAAGAGGTTAGACCCTTCCCATAAGACACCCCTTCCCCAGATGTCAACCTGATTTCTCTAGAATCCTGACAGCATCCCTAGTCAGAATCCCTGGATTAAAAACAAAAGTAGATAATACCCGAAGCAGATGATCTGATTTATACTGTGCATGCCTCGTATATCTCCTCTCTCTTGACACCCAGTTGTGCTCACATTTGTTCCTCTGGCAATCTTCGTTTGACATTTTACCGGGAGTTGGCTTTTATGACAAACAAAATGCCACACATGCCTTACAGCTTGTTGGACTACGTATAGCCTGAATACTCCCTCCCTCTATGCATTTGTCATACACATCTGTCTTATTGTAACATCAGTTTGATAAATCAGACAACTGGTTGACAATATCACCCCCATCCTTAAATCATTGTGCAAGACTTTTGGTAGAAATTATTACGCTGTCAGTTTTCTTTTTTTCCTGTCCAATATTCCTAACAAACTCTTTCAATAATTCATTTTTTAGGAAATTACAGGCCTACATATTACACCCAAGTCCTTGACCTACGAGTTGATAGAATCATATTGCATCAGTTCCACAGTAATGATGTATTAAGCAGAGGAATACATGATGACTCAAATGTAACATTTCAAGGGGAGGGTAAAGAACTGGATTAGCGAAATGTCACTTCAGTGAAACGTAATGCAAAGAAAATGTTTGGACGCTTCATTTGTCAAGGCAGTGCCTTAAAGGGATATTATTAAGCTTTTATTTTTGGCAAATTACCATGTAAACAAACTTGCCTAATGTGTTATAACCAATTTGTTAGTTAGATAAGCTTATAGGCCATTTAATGTCATTTTGACTGAAACGAAAGCTGTGAATGAACGACTAAAAATGTAAACATTAGTGAACTAGGCCTATGATCCATAACATTATATTTCAAAATGTTTGACAATGTAGTAGCAAAGAGCACATTATGTCACACGTGAGGCGTAAAATTTCATAACATGTTGTAAATTATATGGTACTTAAAAACGTGATATGTCAAAATGATCTAGTTTTCGAGTAACAAAGCGAGGTTTATTTTCCAAATGGAGTGCGAAATATGCAAAGTACGCATACGAATCTGGGTTTGTTATGTAAACAGTAGCGATAGTTTGTTCACATTTGTCTGGTCTTTTGTAACAAATCAAAATTTGAATTTTCAAAATAGTTGCCTTTATTTTATTATTAATGAAGCTAATAAAATGTGTGACGGCGATCCCAACCCACATCCTTTCCACTCATTCTACATTATATTAGCCATTATAGTTGGCTTAAATTTCCTCCTCATAACGTAAGGCTTGTAATTAGTTCGCTTACTCAACCTTTTGTGCAGACCAACGGTTACTTCAAGTGGGTGGCTGGTTTTAATTGAATTAATTAACACATTAACACTAGTAGTGTAGGTAGCTGTGACTGTTATCCTATCCATTAATTGGCTGGTGATGATACTTTGTAATCTTATATAAAATATTGATAAATTCCGCATGATTTTTCTCCTTTGTGCAAATCTTTTGAAAAATATATTGGACATAGCTTGATAATAGCATTATTACAGCTGTTTGCATGGTTAGTAAAATCTCAAAAGGATTTGTCCATTCTTAGACATTTGAAAAAATGAATATTAGATTGGCATGACAAATGCAAACTTTTGTATCTATGAGATTGATTTCGTAAGACTGGTTAGCCTACGGAGTAGCTATGGGAGGCATAGCAGGAGTGACAAGATATCACCTCATCCCCAGAGTCATGGTTACCAGGTATCATCTTCATCTTTGCTAGACTCTGTTGCATACCTGTCTTTAGACAGCTCTTGTATTTACTTTAAAGAAAATAAAAGAGAGCATTGCTGAAGGCTAGTCTTGCAACAACCCCTACTGTCTACTTGACCATCAACGAGAATTGTTTTTTCAGTGGTCACTTGTCAACGGTTAGGTCAAGGATTGCATTGCACGCAAATACTTGATCATTTTTGGCCAGGTCTAAATCATCAAGTAATAAATTGTTTGAAAAATTGTTTGAATTCTTATTAAATTAATTTTGTACTTATTTTACTCTTTTTTTTCCAGATCTGATTGAGAGGTTAAAAAAGCAAAAGAAGCATGATGGGACAACAGACGCTATTGGCAAAGTTTTACGGGATTGGGTAAGCTTACTCTTTTTTTCAAAAAAAAAATCATTGAAAAAATCCAATTGAGACCTAAAAATCAGTGAACTTGGATAAACTTAGGTAAAATTACCTTTCTTGATTTTATTATTTAACTTGGTCTCTACACTTATCGAATATCATATCTAACTTGAAAATGATCTATACTACAATTTTCGTCATCATAAATTCTATAAATATTGGATCATGACCTAATTCTCTGATGTGGTCCACTCCTAGCTAGTTATCTATTCCCTTAGGGTACAGGTCATTAGTATTCATGGCCTATATCAACTGGTTGGATAACTAGCAGTAAAAACACCCTGTGTGAGGTGCAAAACGTGATGATATTAGGCCCCGTTTATCCAGTATAAATTGTCCAAGCTGGTATAATGTGATTGCAAACATGTAATATCGTGAAAAATTGCATTGCGACTTTGCAAAGTCTGCTTTGCAACCTGGCTTGCAAGCAGACCTTGTTATCAGGGATATGGTGCTTGCATTAATTGGAACTTTGATACAAGAATTACCAGGTCAAGTTTAATCATATTTTATTAGTGGAAATTAATAACAAAATTACCAAGAAATGTATAATTAATATTCATTGAATCCTTTGAATCATGCTTAAAACTTAATTCAGCATTTGATTGAATCGCTAGCATTTTGGGGACTTTACAAAATCATCATATATAACCATATTCTTTAAGTTGTTCATCTGATTAATAAAAAGTAAGGTTTTTGATGAAGATATTACCAGGATTTCATGTTTGAGAGGTTGTGTACCTCATCGATCATTCTCATTTATATAAATCCATTATAATTCATCTACAAGTACAAAACTGGAAACCATGGATTAGATGAACAGATTAAGGATTAATAAAATGGATAAAATTGGCTTTTAATAGTTTGCTTCCGCCCACCAAATCAGTAAATTTGTTGTGTAAGTTTTTCTTGAGAATAGAAATGTCGAGATTTTTACTATAGCAGCTATCCTCTAGCGTCTTCTGCGGTTTTGCTATGTCTGTATGGGCAGCTTATTTATTATCTATTTTAATGTCTCATCATGCTTGTTATGATTGATCACACTTTTATGAAGTGTGTGGGATGTAATCTCAATTGTCTCGATCGCTTTTGTGTTCTACCTTTGACATTTAAGAATTTAAAACAAAGTTTCCGTTCAAGACATATTTACTATCGTCCAGTGAGCTGCTGATCAGTCCAAATTATCCGACTTGATTTTGGGTCCGTGGCAGTTGGATGCTCTCAATCCTAACTGCATAGATGTGATTATGCATTTCCTGAAGGTCTAGGTCTAGGTCTATTACGATTACCATGATCATCAGGAAGAAAACTGAAATTTATGTTTCACAGAATCACTTAATAATACAGGATATATTGTGCATCATCCATAATCATTAAAATCATACACCAAGTAGCTAACTTTGGTCTTTATAGGGTTAGTTAGAAAAATAACTTTAACACTTGATTGTTCAAATAAATCAAATTGGACGCTCACAGAAAGTCATTTCCAAAAGAGATAAAGGAAATATAGAAGAGTGAAAAGTGACACAACATCTATCGTATATTAGCATCAGTTGCATTATCGGAAAATCCACTTAAGTTATCCTGTTTGAATGAACTTTGAAAAAAAAAGAAGATTTACTTTGTTGATATGTTGCCTCAATATTGCCTTCCCATTAGAGCACTTTGCCTAGTTAATTTCACGCATGACTTTACTGGATAAAGTTCCCCAGATCATTTACGCCTATGGCGTAGGTGATTTTGACCTCATCGAAAAATTTTTGAAAAATGACCCATCTTATTAAGAAGATTCTGGATTAGTTATTTGTTGTTCCTGATTTTTATGCTAACAAATTGATAATAGAATAAAGTAAACAAAACCAAGTTTACAAATAAATAGGGAAAAAAATTACAAAGTTGGGACCAAAAATGATTGTAAATACAACAATATGTACAACAAAACCTGTCTCTCTGTCATCAGCGGTATGAGTTACTGATCAAATTAGGTGCACTTTTGTTGGGACTTCCGGATGTCCTAATCTGCCATCCATCATCAAATCAGCTTAATCTCCAAGTAGTGGGTGTATGTTATTATATATGATATTAGTAGTGGTCACTTTAGCCCTTATAATAAGGGTGTTATTTCGTTGGGATAATAAGGGCTGTGTTTTAGGCACCAGTTTATCCACTTAGTGAACTAGCAGCTGTGTTTGGAATTAACACTGATTCATATAGGGAGATGAAAGGCGCAGTCCAGCAGGGTCTGGCTTAATTTCTGTCCTATTTTGGTCATCTAGTATTTTACACTATGTCATCAATTACTGAAAATCAAGCTCTCTGTGAGTAGGATACTTAAATCTGCAAGAAGGCTCAACTAATGACTCTGCTTGGAGTTCAGGGTTTATAATAATAATAATGTTTCAGACATTTAATGAGTAGATGGTAATTTGGCACTTAAACGCTGGCCTGGTGATACCAAGGTTCTGGTAATATTAAAAGCCCATCTGGTTTAGGTGTAATTGAAATTCATGGACAGACTTGAGCAAATTTAGCCTTAGAGATGAAGTTACATTGAGGTTCAAGAAAGGGTCAAAGGCACTGTATTGGAACATTTAATCACTTGCTCATTTAGCACTAAAATAAGTTGCTACTTATTTAGCGCTGAAAAGAAGTGTTGGGAAGTAAGACGATAAACAACCAGGACAACTATTTATAATTTTTTAGCTTTCTAATGTTCAATAGAAGTGTTGAAATGTTCTGAGATTAAACAATTATAATTTATATGAAATTGTTTACTTTCAAGTATTCAATATAGGGCCCACCTTTTTTAACCAGTTGCCAATATGGTTTTAACCTTTTGTTTATTTTTAACCATTTTTTGAAGGAGCTAATTGAATAATGAATGACCTATGCCAGCAATAATCATAATAAGTCATTGACCATCATCACAATTAAGAAGATAATAATCAAGCCGCCTGCCTAGACATTTGGTATTAGACATACAGAGCGGTGGGAAATCTGGTTTTTACCCTAACTCTGACCAAGAAAAAAGACCCATATGTATGTCACTGTTTTATTGTTCTTAAATAGACTTCAGGTGGGTGTTCAGGACGTTACAGGAGCTAGACCACATGAACGCAAACAGAGGATATTGCTGTTAAAAATAACAAACTTTGTTTGACACATTGTGTGAACTGTAACTTGGTCATGTGGCGAAAGACCTTAGTGCAATATGGAGACCTTTAAATAGCCATTTCCCAAGATTTTATGGTTAAAGTCATACATGTGTTACAACCTTTACTAACAATGGCGAATTTACCATCAAGATATGCATAAATTTGTTGTGAATTAATCAGATTTTTTTTAAATTTTTTTCACTTTTTTACAGCTCCCCACTATGACATCAACCTATGTTGCTTACTGTTGTAACCAGCTCTCCGCCAGAGTCCTATTAGATGAGAAGAGACAAGATAAGAAAGTCGCCGACTTCTTGGAGAGGTGTCAGGAGTCCCCATTCAGCAGAAAGTTAGATCTCTGGAGCTTTCTGGATGTCCCCAGGAGTAGACTAGTCAAATACCCGCTTCTTCTTAAGAACATCTTGAGACTAACGCCGAATGAACACGAAGATAGGAATTACATAACGGAAGCTGTAAGTATTTATACATGCGAGTCTTGTCTTAAATTGACTAACATAGATTCCACTTAATCTAGGGTTGTCCCTTTAATTCTCTACCTGGATATCCTCACTTGATGATATTCATATTGAATCTAGAAGTAGTCATCCAGGACTGTACTTTATACATTATTAATTCTTCATTTGAAAAAACTAGGTCCCTTTTTATGAATTATTGTTTAAGAAAAATAAAGAGGAGCATATATGAATCGCTGAAGAAATTCATAAAGATAGCATATGAATTGTCATAAATCAAAATTCAAATGACTCATTATTATTATGTGAGTATATTATTCTTATTGTTTTTACCTTTTTTTTTCAATTTTAGTTGAAAATCGCAGAGGAAAACATTGGTGAAGTAGACAGGAAGACTGGAGAAATGAAGTGCAGGCACTACATCAATTTATTTGAATATTTAGATGAAAGGCAGAGGCACCCATTGATTTGCAAACAGAAAGCTATGTTATGTGGAGGAGTGCTTAGAAATAACAAGGGAACAGTAAGTATGAAAATATGATAGTTGTTACATACTCCCCTTCAAAAAAGAAAAAGAAAAAATGATAGTCCTCACATACTCCCTTTAAAAAAGAAAAAAACAGAAAGGGGAAATTATTAAAAAATCATGCATAAAAGAGGGCAAGTTAATAAAGGGAAGCGAGGGGTGTCCTTTCTTTGGCTGGGATCCAACATTATATGACCTACACTTATCTAAATAGATCTGTAAATGTGTATTGACCTAATTCACTTTACTCTTGCAAACTTTGGTAGTACACTGTAGTATATACAATTGGTTCTTATTCTGATGTTTGGGGGTAGGGAAGGGGTGTGTCCTTGCTTTGGCTGGGATCCAGCATTACATGACCTACAATTAACTAAGTAGATGTGTGTTGACCCATTTCACTTTACTCTCTCTAACTTTGCTAGTACAAACGGCTTCTTATTTTTATGTATCCAAGAAGTGGTATTGCACTAATGGTTTGTTATTGTTATTTTTGGCCAGTATACAAAGTTATATAACCCACTCTTCACTAAATGTTTGTTTGTTGGCCTTATTCACTGCGTAAATTCTAAACATTAGTAGCAAGTGATCACATGTTTTTTAGCGTGCTTATGTTTACATCGATCGAAGAAAGAATGTTTTATGCTGGTGTTTTATGTGAGTTGAGAGATTGTATTGCTTGGCTGTGCAATACGCAAGAATACAATCGTGACCTCGCACTTAAGATCTGCATTGTCCTACTTCACAGTGTTCATCTGTTTACATGTTTTACATAAGCCAAAACTTGAGTAAAGGAGATTGTACTTTTTAAAAATCTTTCTTATCATGATTTGAAGACTCGATGAAAGTACAATATGTTCTTGCTATACAGGCTTTAATATCCCACAAGTCACATCTGTTGTTCACTCTTTTAATCCAAGTAAAGTTATCAAACCATCTTGCTTTATGTTGTGGACCCTGGTTAATGACATTTTAAAAAAATCAAGCTACTTTATGCCAAGTTAATCCTTCATATATCCTAGGGAAATCTTTGCTTATGCAACGTGGGGCATGATCTTGTTTTATACACAAATTGTTTGTTATCTGTCAGTTATTAAACTCTGCTTTTACTAGTGCCCTTTTCAAGCGTGTTTTTGTTTGTATTGAATGAAGACCCAATAACAAAATTGAGTCCAAAAAGTGATGCATTTGATAACATACAGAGTGATGTCACAGTGATTTCTACTGGGAAAGCACAAATCAGATTAGCCACACGGCTTATGTCGTGTCATCATTGTATTACCGATAGCGTTCACACTAGGGGGGATTTGTAGGGATAGAAATAATGTGTGAATTGGCAGTGAGGTTGTTTTGTGATTTCATTTTGAAAACTTGTTGATTGAAAGAAAAACAAGTCATCTATGGTGAATCTTTGATTGGGTAATCCAGCTTTAGTGTTGAACAATAACGCCTATATCAAATGGCAGGTCATATAAAACAGGCCAACTGACTGCCCATACAGGCTAATACTTATTTTTAATAAAGACAACATTAAAGGTTTGATAACTGTATTAAACAATACACAGACTGAATCGTTTGTAAATACGAAGGATAACTTTTCTGAGAAAAATTCCGTTTGATATTCATGGGGAGGATTTAGGTTGTATAACGGTGTTTGTACAACTAGGTGATTTTAAATCCAATGTAAAGCTTCGAAGCTTTATAACATGGCCTTGTAAGACCTGGTCTGTCTTATCTTGTCTGTTACATCATCATGTTTGGACTTGGAGAAATGGGGGTTGCAAACATTGAACCATTGAAGTAAATGAGTGAAAAAAATCAATTTTCTTTGAATTGTTTTGAACTGATTTCATCAGAGTTGATTTTATGAATATTTAAATCTGGAAAATAATGTTAATGTAGCTATTTTGATTTTGTTATAACCAAAATTTGTGTTTTTACTTTTCTTTTTTGCAGAAATTACATGTATTCTTATTCGAAGACATCTTAGTCGTCACAAGACCCGCCACAAGAAACAACCGAAAATGTTACCAACTTCACCGGCAACCCATTGAAGTAGAACACATGGAAGTCGTCGATATTCCGGACGGAGAGGTCAAATTAGGCGGGTCATTCCGAGGGGCTTTCACATATGGTCAAACAGGTAAGCTGATTTCTTGATGTGTTTATATGCTTGGTTGATTGTCGGGGTGGGTTTTGGTTGGTTGGTTGTGGGAGGGGGAGGTTAGTGAGCTAGGAAATCTTGTTTATTTGCAAATTTAAGTATAAAGTTTACGACTATTTGTTATTATATTTGAATGGTTAATGTTTGTCTTTAACTGGTTGGATATGATTGT
>JXSR01S008741.1:33792-54439 GCA_000969725.1 Ophiothrix spiculata
TTAGAATGTTGTTTTTAGATTCAGTGTCTGTATGATAAAACAGCATTACAAAACTAAAATAAACAATATACCATATCATTGATCATTCCCATTTCCACTATTTTAAAAATGGCAAAATAGCATAGGCCTATCTGTAACATGTATACACTGTTTTACCAGATAAAGAACCTTCCCGTAGACCACAGTGTGTAGTTACGTTGTTCTTCAATCATGAACAAAATGCAAAAATGATGCTAATACTTTCTCTTTTACTTTTCTTTGAAAAGAGATTGTTAACTGGTAATTCCCTATGTCTCAGGTCAAATCTGGGGATAAAATCCTTTTGAACTCTGGTTCTTGTGGACCCCACATCTTCCTTTTAAAAAATGCTTGAATTTCATCTGGTTTGATGAATTTCCACTGTTTTGTCCCCATCTTGAACATAAAAAGAAATGTTCAGTATATTAACATAAATGTGCTGTGAAGTTATATCTTGGTAGTTGGTTCTTTTGATGCAAGGCAGATTGTGTGATTGTTTGATCACAAACCTGAACATCATGCTATTTGGCCTTACACATTTTGCACTGTTGCTATGCCATGGTATTCGCTTATCTTTATGATTATTAATTCACGGCATTGCGCTGGAGTCAGTCAAGTTTACTGCGTATACAATGTACATAACATTGCCACAAAAACTAACTTTTGAACTAGCCAGAAATCTAGCCTTGTGGTGAACCTGAACACACAGGAAGGCCATGAATGCTTTGTGTCCTAGTCACACTCTGTAGATCAAGTTAGAATCTACAACTGCCTTGTTCTCCTGTATATTGATTCAACATTGGCAATTTCACAGCTAGAGGTAGCGTTAACACCTTTTTGAAAGTAGCCAAAGAGTGGCTTCCCAGTTCCCACCCA
This sequence comes from Ophiothrix spiculata, assembly GCA_000969725.1. NCBI lineage: Eukaryota > Metazoa > Echinodermata > Ophiuroidea > Amphilepidida > Ophiotrichidae > Ophiothrix > Ophiothrix spiculata. The sequence continues at coordinate 34,687 of JXSR01S008741.1, forward strand.
GGTTTTTGGAAGGTTTTTTTTAATCTGTTTTCACACATATAAACTTTTCTACCAACAGTGTGTTTGCACTAAAGATGTGAAGTAGGCTTTTAATCTTTCTTTGCAGGCTTATCACTGTTTGGCCTGTGTATTCAAGGGATGTGTTGACCTGTGCGAAACTCCTGCTAATGTTCACTTCTTGTTCACTATCACAAACCCAACTCTATTATCTCCAGCAAACACTGGAATTAACTAACCACATCAGCAAGCATTGTAAAATACACCCACTGAGCAATTTTGCAGAAGGCTGAATGATAATGTTTTTGTGTACAGAACACAGGTGACCTCTTGGATGACCTCTCTCTGGAAGAGTCCATTATTTCCATAGGAGTTACAATTTGTTTGAATTGTTTGAGGAAGTGACTTGATGATGTGAATCAGATTTACTGCCTTCATGTAGTGACATTGAAACAATTTTATGCACTGGTTTACATTTTTTCAAAGTCCTACACCGTATATAATGGTATAATTTTCATACTTAAAAAAAGCACCCACTCTTAGGTGAGTCATAAGTATTGAGAATTATATGCTGAAAAGAGCTAGTGTAGAAAATTGACCTGTGTGTTTTTGACTACCATTGTGTGTACTTCCTGCCCATTGGAATAAGGAATCATTTTGTGAAGTTCAATCCGATTTTTCAGTCTTTTTCGTTTTAAATTCCTTGAGGGGTCAGTTGTAATCGAATTTTGTTTTTAAAGTTCTTCCGGTCCTGTTAAATAACCGGAAATGTTGTTGTCAAAGTTCACAAAGACATAAAATCTGATTGGATGTAAAGTTGTGCAAAATCTTTGTACAAAAATGTGCAGAATTACTCCAGAAATGCTGATTGATAAGCAAAGATATTGGTGACTCATTAGATCTGTTTTCATGGAAACAAAAATGAAACTTGGAAGTGTTTGGAAAGATTGCTGTTCTTTTAGAGCTAATAAAGGATGGTGACTCTGCCAACTAAGTTCTGAACAACATCCTTATCACAAAACACACTGAATCAGATAATTCTGATACCACTTCCTGTAAAAGTATCCACTCCTGCCGGTCAGAGCCCGAGCTGATACTACAGTTCCAAGATAAATTGTCATCAAATATGTTTAGGGACACACCATTAGATTTCCAGGGGGAGCAGGAAGTTGGGTTTGGGGTTGAATTTTTTTTACGCCCCATTCTGGAGCAATTTTTATTCTTGGAAATTACTGCATATTCCATGTTCAGGGGGATTTTTTTTTCCTTCTGCCTGTGGAGGGGGATTTTTTCCCAAAAAAACTTCCTGCTCTCCCCCTGGAAATCAAATGGTGCGCCCTGTAGGATGGACTGGAAAAAAGTTGAATTCAGGAAAGTATTTTATTGTAAGGCTACGTATGCAAATTTTTTGAACAAATAGGGCCTATAGACTCAAAACAAGATTTCAATGGAATTTTGTGTTTTTAATGGAAGTTTTAGAAAGTGATTCCATATGAATGGATCTTTTTGTACAATTTGTTTCAATGTGCAACATTTAGAGCAGTGCGTCTCAGCTAGTGGTGATATGCCAAATTTTGTGCTTTGACTAGAATTGATTGGTGATTTAACTGTCTGTAGGTCTGGAGGTACACTCCCGGTCAAAAGTGTTTGCGCACGCTTAAATACGGGCAAAAACGTAATTATTATATTAAACGTCCAAGACTCTGAAACAATTCGTCTTTTTTATAGGTGCCTAATGTATCCAGTATAAATAATCTATGTTTCCTGTGATATTCGATCTTCCATTAACCATAAAAATGGCCGATTTCCATATACAAATACACCACACACACTTTTTGATGTGTACCTATGTAGTTTAATATTCAAGGCTCGTTATCACTGTGTAGCCATAAAGAACATTTTCATGTTATAAGTTTTCCAACAAATGTGCAGTTATGTATTTAAACTCCGATTTTTATGTGCAGAAGACAGTATACAATATGTTTAGCATGCCATATTTTTAAATGTTGTAAATGCAATTCTCATTGAGTTTATTAGGTCTATGTATGTAAAATTATATAAATCCGAAAAAAATATTGCGCAAATGATGAATGGTTCTCGAGATATGGCTGGTTAAGGGTTTTGTGCGCAAACACTTTTGACCGGGAGTGTATATATGCACAAGCATTCGGTACCTTTTCTTTTTTCGTACAATAAAAAAGTGGGGTGGATTTCTTTGGTCATAATGTGGCCAAGATGTAAAACTCCTCTCATGGATGAAAGACAGAAACTTTCAAAATATTCCATAAAATTGCCCATGAACATGTGATCAGAACATGATGGGATGAAATTGGCACTAATTTTTCAAATTTCAGCATTTTAGTTTCATTTAGATATCAACATGTGACATTAATTAATTAGCAAATTGATCAATTTATCACTCCGACCCTGACAGTGATCCCTGCTTAATTTCATCATAAGGTCTATGATTTCATCCAACTCCTAGTAGTACATGATCATCACTGGAGCATGGAGTATCTTGATCACATTATATGCAAGTGAGCGGTAACCTGATCACCTGTATGCTCAATTGATGGAGGTCTGGTTTCATACTGTACCGATTACAAGATAGCGTACTGTAATGAAGCTGTTGCTTTGATGAGGACTTGGGTTTCATCCTGGTTTTCATCTAGGCCTTGCATCTGTGGCGGGCGTATGGACGGCTTTGATGTGGTGCTTGTATACTATACAGAATTATGTTATTGAAGCTAGTTGACACAGAATCTGTGCAATGTGTTGATCGTTAAACCATGTAGGCCATTTCATTTTGAAGAACATAAGAATAAGATGAGTTTGTGCAAATTAACCCTAACTTCCAAACGTTTTGAAAAACTATCCAACTTCGAATATGTCATACGAAAATTTTCTGTTTCCCCTGGGATTAAAATCCCGCACCTCTTGCATCCAGATCCAATGTCCAGCTATGGCAAGCCATCGAGTATGGCCTGTCATGGCAGCAATTTCGTGGCCATTATGTGTCCCCATCTGTGACGTATTTGGACTTATCATGCTTATAGGCAAATTTCTTGAATTTTGCTGGACTGAGGTGGGTTCGAGTCTATATCGATTATAGTGGAACTCTCAAAAGCAAGATAAAATAATTAAATGTAAAGCTATGGAAATATGAATTATGACTATTATATAATGTTCCAGAAGGACTTCATAACCTAGTTCGAGAACAACAGATCATATTTGTGCAGATTCATACAGGAAATCTTCCACAAAATTGTTAAAATTGAAACGATATTCAACATATCCTTATGATTAAGGCCTAAATAGTTCATGACCTTCATTTCTAACTAGGGGAATTCTTTAAAGTCAAATATTTTGTGGACAGACGAAGGCAGAGGAATGGGCAACACACTAATAGGAGGAAGTAAGGGGGAAGGAAGGAAGTGCCTGATATATTAGTCAGACGACCAGTCAATCAAGCACATTATGAGAGGGAATCCTGGTGTTTGCCATATGAGTAAGGAAGCTTAGACCTGTTGCATAGGCCTGTCTTGTACTAGACCTGTGGGTGTTTGCACTGAACAATAGTTCTGATTCTCAGAAATATGGATTATTTCCCAACTTCTGAATCAGTTTAGGATGCTTGGAACATACTATTACTAAGACAATGTTGACTTAATGAGTGTTATCCTACAAAAACTTGGTTTGATCTCAGTTTAATTTTTAAGTTATTATTTCATACTTTGGCCTAATCATACTACAGGAGGAAATTCATCAAACATGATTATTTTTAGTTGTCTTTTTAAACCAAGTTCTGCTAGCTTGTTCGATTGCCAGATATTTTTTTTTTCGGTGAAGAATTGAAGATATAAATTACGCACATATTATAGATGTAAATGACATTGAATAGCCATGACCAGTCATTATGTATCATCACAATGTGCACACAATTGTCATAGCGAGGTTGAATTCAAGTTCAAGGTGAATTCTGATGCCACATCGGATGAGTAACAAAGACAAAAATATCTTTCCCCCTCTCAATTAAATCAGCATACAATTGATGGGATTCTCTGTGTTCGCAAGATTTTGTGTACATTTTTATCAATGGAACAATTTTACACAGCACGGAAACAAATTTTGTTGTTGTAATAACCTATTATGGTTAATTTGATGAAAGGTATGTCGTAATGGCTTGAACATGGCATCTGAAATAACATTTAAATCTATTCAGTTACTTTGACAAAGAAAAATCCTTAAGTTATCAATCTTTCATCATCTTTTTGATTAATTCATTCTCTGTGTTTAATTAATTCACAATCCCTACACATGTATCTAGAAACTGGATCAAAATAGAAGTGAATGGAGATAATTCCTCAGAAAATTCAAGTAATTACCTGCTTGTAGCCTAAGGATGGTGAATTTTCAAAAACTACTTGAAAAATTCAGAGGAATTCCCTCTTTTTTTCATTTGATTTGTAATTAGATATAATTATGTTACTATGGAAACTGATGTTGATTTTTCAGATAATGCACATTGAAATATTGTAAATTTAGAAAATGTCCTAATATAGGCCCTATACATAAATTTCAATTGTCGTAAATCTTAAAATGAAAGATTTTTTTTATTTGATGAATGAAAAAATAGTTTTAACTCAAAAGAATGAAAATGTGTGAAAAAGGTAGAGTTAATTCAAATAACAGAATTGATAATTTAATGAAAATTCAGGGGTTTGACTCCCTTGTCTGCTGTGTGGTGAATTAATATTCTCTCTTGTAAACATTTCCCAGAATGCCATGCTCATGGCCATCCAAGTAGACATTGATGTAAAATACAATAGATCAATACTCAGTAGATCATATCCACACACATGGAGTCAAATGTTGACCATTTCCTGTGTAAAAGCCTACTCAGGACAATAGAAAGTGGCCTCTGTTTATGATTGCACACCTCATTAATTTTGTTGCCTTATATTTTCACATTAAATATATACACATTATTTAAATGGCTCAAATTAATAATAGGGCCTATATAATTAAAAATCATAAATATCACACAATGTTACATTTATCCAGGCATTTATCACTGTGTTATTCACCTGATTGTGAAACTGGTATGTACATGATTTAAAACAGAAGTAAACTTTAAAACATTGGGGACACATAAGTGTGAAAATATAGACAATGAATTGCTAGGTAATTAGCATACCTGTTGTGCATACACAATTGATGACCCCATTCATCCAGTGATTAGTGAATGAGTGTTGTTATGTGAGTGAGTGGGAATCATGATCAGTCATACATGCTACCATTGCTTGATCATTGGTGTACAGAACAAAGGGGATGGAATCACAGGGCTAGCTACTGAGAAAAAACTTGACTCATCACATATGAGTTAGGAGGGATACTCAGTATTGTGTGTGAGATCATAACATAAACAGATGGAATATAGTATGCATGTGTTAAGCTTACCAGCACTACCATAGATCAACATCACATCAATAAGTGTGGATTGTATGCCAAGCATTGGATTTATTTACTTGTTTTGATACATTGATATCATTGACCATTTTGCTTTGTGAATTTATACTCAAAGGTAAAGTTTGTATTTGATATATATAATAATGTAGTATTACCACTGATCTAGAATCCTGGCCTAAATGGCGACAAAATGGTCACATCAAGACCCTGTCATATTAAGGCATAACTCCCGCACATGTATTTCCCGCCGCAGGAATGTCTGCATTGCACGTGTAGGCCTATCCCCGCATCACAATGAGTTCTCAGCTAGTGCGCAGGTACCCAGGCTATGGAGAAACAATCAACAAGCTGCCACACTATTTTGGTGTACATACAATTGCTACAATTCATTAATATTCCTACTAATCTCTTATGATCTGTAAATATTGATCAAATGTATCTATAAATTTGGAATTAGAGATTATTGGATCTATAAATAAATAAGCTCTTATAATAATGTGTAAATTCATGAATCATGTATGAGTTCTCATGAGAATGGTAATCTACCGACCTGATGCTATTTTCCCACAAAATGTTGATTTTTTAGGAAATAAATATTATGAATACAGTTTCTTTATTTAAGTAGGTCTGTCATGAACATGAACAATGAGGATAAGAGATTACTGTTTTGTTGAAAATATTTTGCCTTAGGCGACCAAAAAACAACAACACAGAAACCAGGGCTGTGGACAGCCCCAACTAACCCTAAATTTGTGTTTTGGAAGATTATTTTTTTGTTTTCGTAAATTTGGAAAAAATTTCCATTTTTGAAAACATTTTTTCAAGATTTTTTGGATATTTTATGCCAATTTTAATCTAAAGAAAAAAATCATCCACCTAACCGACCCTCCGGCCATAAAACAGTGTTTTATTTTTTCTTCTCCTTAAATGTAAATTTAGGCCAAAGAAAAAAAATAGTCTGTCTCAGCTTCCCGCGCACATAGCTTTTTAAAAATCCAAATTTAGCACATTTTTTTTCCTAAGGCTTTTGAGAGATTTTCAGTTTTTTCAACTATTGGGAAAAAAGTTAATAAACTCGCGGCCGCAAAAAAAAAATAGTGGCCGGAAAATGTAATAAAAAAAAATTAGGGGGTATTTCCGCATCCGCGTAGTCCTTTTTTACTAACCCCCCCCCCCCAAAAAAAAAACAAAAACAAACGCATAGCGCTTAGGGTTTTGACCTTAAGTAATCTGAGACAGAGTTCTTTTTTTTTTGGCCTTACATAATTATTTATTGAAAAGCAAAGACTGTGTTTGCTTTTATTTTTTGATTTGGTATTTTTCAGCAATGTAGGGTGCATACGAAATCTGTAATTTTACTGGAATTTGCAGTATGACATCAAACTGCCTGCATTTTTGTGTCATCTTCAGTAGATAGCCATGTAAATAGTGACAATTAAACCAAATGATTTTGAACCATCATTAACAGCTCTGGAGAGAACAAAGACGGGATGAATGAGTCCAAGTACGCTATGCTGATCACGTTCTATATACGTAGCTAATGATATATGATAATACACATCTATCAAATTAAGTTCCATTAATTTATTTCAGTTTTGTCTACATTGTATGCCTTACTATTTGTTTTTCGTCTGTTATTCTAAGGCATGTGCTTGCGGAAAAAGTGTGACAGGTTAGCGAGAGTGTTTCTTCTTGTTGATGATTTTCGAAGTCAGTTTAGGAGGACTTGGTCATTTAGAAGATTTAATTTTTTGGGGTTCCTTATTTACAATTGTCATGTTTCAGATTGACCAAAAGTAAATCATTTGTGATTGAAGTCATTTCAGTTTTAAAACTGTCTGTTTAATGAGATTTGTATACGATCATTCTTGTGGTTTTTAATATATTCCAATATTGTTTGCTTGTAGGTCTAAATATTTCATTTATATTGTAAAAGGCATTTTTATTTGAAACTTTGACATAAAAGCAAAATCTCTTTGTGAAATTTATATTGAGATCTACAAGAATATGACATGCAGCATGGGTTTTAAGCAGAGCAGAGGTCATGTATTGAATTTGAAACAAATGATACAGATTAATTTTTTGACCTGATAAAGCCTCTGTATGTACTTCTGTATTGTTGCTATTAATGCCATGCACCGATTAAAGGTGTAGTTCCTATTTTAGGATACATATGTATAATTTACTTTTCACTGATTGACCTTGACCTCTGAAATGCATTGTGCAAGGTTTTAACCTTAGCTTGTGTCTTGTTTTCTCCTGAGAGGCAAAAGAAAGTATGCAACCCTGGGGATGAGGCTGTTATGTAAATACAAAAGAAATGGAAAATAGGTACCAATTGGTTTTACATTTTGTGCTACGTCTCCAAAACTATTAAGAATTATGAGGTGAATTTTTGGATTTACAATCAGAAAAATATGGGCTTTCATTTGGCAATATTTAGCAACTTCCGGTTGAGCCCTAGGGGATGAGAATGTGATCAGAACCTACACCTTTAATTTTTCGTAGAAGTGGTCATAAGAGTAAATAGGGGCATTAAATTGATGATGTTTTTACTTAAGTTAACAATTGGAATATTGGCTATTTTCATTTATTGCACGCCAGGACTTATGACGGTCTTATTTGTCGCAGTCCTGATAGAGCCTGGTCTAACTGTAGCTCAACGAGGGAATACACGTTGACATGAGAAGAGAGATGGAGATAGAGCTGAAGCAGTGAAATGCATTGGCTTAGTCATCGTGATGTGCTCAGTCAATACGCCATATGTAAATAGGATTGTGTGTGGCTCAGGCACAAGACAGTCAGCCTGGCGACAACGGTACTGCAGCTAAAACTTGAAAGCTTCAGAAAAAACCTCCTGAAGGCTAATTGCATTACTGCCATATATCAAGTGATGATGACACCATAACTCCATTGGGAATCCCATCCATGATGTCCTCAAATACTCTTATCCCCTCATAAGGAGGACCACGTGGCCTTCCATCTTATGGTAATGGTGGTAAAAATATGTGACTGAACCCATTGGCAAGGGTTTTGATTTCAATTGGAAATGTTGTATCTTTTATGATTCCTTTATATTGGTGTATCATGACTCAAATCATCAGTGCTACATGTATTGCATATCATCTAATTTTTACATCAGGAAAATCATGATCTAAAAGAAGTATAAATTTCTTGGTGAAAGTTTGCTTTTATAATAAACCTGGTATACATAGGCCTAGACATGTAACAAGATACCAATATTTAATTTTACTGTCCCACAGAAAGGCAATTGAGGAAGGTTTTTTTGTTATCCTTGCAGCATAATTAGTGCCAAACACAAATGAAGGCATATTTGTAATCTACAGTAGATAGCATCCAAGGTTTTATAATAGTAATTATTATAGGCTCAATGTGTTGTACATCAATACATTGCATATTAAAACGAAGGCCTACTATGTACCCTTACCTCTTTGGTCCCATCAGGGGCATTAAGAGAAGGGAAAAGGTTGAGAACAGATACTTCAAGTTCAAAATTAGTGCACCTTAAATAAGCTTGATGAGAAAGAAGTATGTTTGATGACACACTTACCCAAATGTCAAACATAGTTCACTCCAAACCTTTGTCAGATTGCATGAGTGTCAATGTAGTTTGAATGCCATGGCAAGGGTTTAGCCAGAGAGCCGTGTCCAACCGTCATTTGGCTGGCTGATCACGAAAATGGACGCCCTGTAAAATGCAAAGGCCGTCCAATAAGACGTCCAAAAATGTGTTTTATGATATGAAATTCAATGTTGAATGTTAGAATTTATCTTCAATAATCATCATCACAAAATCTGATCAATTTATGTATTTTGTGGACTATTTTGTAAACAGCGTTGTGTCTCCGTTCGTTTACCGAAAAAGTTCGCCATGTTGGTATTACTTAATCGTCGTCGTCGTCTTTGTCAAGTATGAATATTAATCATACTGACGTCACGGTGTCTTGAAAAAGTCGGTCTGTTCGCCTGGCGGCGAATTTGGACGCCATATTTTCAAATCCCAGCTAAACCCTTGTGCCATGGTACACTTTCAAGGAACACTGGTCAGGTTTAGGAATGGTGCTATTCATTCAAATATGTTACTGCTCAGTAAACGACAATGTGTTCAAACCATCAAAAAATTCCAAGATGACCATGTTTTATTTTCTGAGGTCAATGTACTAGCAGTTGGCCATGCATAAATTTTTAATTGTACAATGTTGTATAAGTATCTCCAGAGATGATGACAAACTCATTGCCATTCCCTCAGGACAGAGTTCATTGAACTAGAATGTTATGTTGGCAAACACACGGACCTATTGTCCTTAGTAAAAGAGATTGCATTGTAATCTCTCACTAGATTGAGTGCTTGTAGAGATATGCTGATGTATAGGGTACGTAATGTTGTCCCATATTATCTACAATCATACACATTTTTTAAAGAATTTGGATCTTCCATTTTGAATACTAAATTGAAATTGATGAAAAAGAGGTATGATGAATTTATAGAAATTTGCGTCAATTAAAGTAGGAGTTGGTACTTGTAACCGAAAATGATGTGGCCTCCGCACAATGGTTGGTTGAAATGTTGCATTTTTTCAAAACAGAAAGCATTGCAATTTTAAAAATGGAAATTCTAAATCAAACTCCTGGGATCAAACTATATTGATAATAAAACCCAACAAAGATTACCAGCAGGCTGATCATTATGATGTGAAGATCTCTTTGATATCTGTGGTAATACAACTCATTTTGCACGTACACATGCAAATTGATAAGGAAATGTTTGACCCGTTTTATGAGTGCATCATAATAAGTCACATTCAAGTCAGTTCGCCGTAAACCAGGTTGAAAATAATTGCATGTTACTGTGTTCATGAATGTTATTACATTAATGTGGACTTAACAATTATGCGGTTATGCCATATTCTGTATCTTTGAAAGTTATGTAAGAAATGTGCAAGCCAACATGATGATGGGTTTTTACCAAGATCCAAAAGAAATAAATGTGATGACTTTAACAAATCCATGAATAATTTCAAAATTAGGATTTTTTTCCCCCTTCAATATTAAATTTGTTTATTTTGTATATATTGTTATAGGTCCTATATTTTATTTTGTCTTTGTTATTTATTCATTTATTTTCTTTTGTTCTTTTTTCCTTAAACATGATAACTTTTTTCCCTGGTTTCAGAGTTTTTGACAATTTGATGTTAGAAATTTGCTGATTTCAGAGATTATAATGTTAGAAATTCCAAAATTTTCTTTATTTTCAGTTTTTCAGCCTCTTTTGGGGTATTTTTTAACAATATTACATACTATTCCAGATATTGTAGAGTTTTCATGAAAGTGCACTCTCTTGCCTGATAAGGGGTGCACCATTAGATTTCCAGGGGGGAGCAGGAAGTTAGGTTCAGGGTGGTTTTTTTTTTGCGCCCCATTCGCGAGTGATTTTCCCCCCTGGAAATTATTGTTTTTCTGCCTATTCCATGTTTGAGGGGATTTTTTTTCCTGCTTGTGGAAGGGGAATTTAAAAAAAAAATCTCTCCCCTGGAAACCTGCTCTTCCCCTGGTAATCTAATGGTACGCCTCAAATATGTACAGGTCTGTGGTGTGCTTTACAATTGCCTACTGACCGTATTGTGACCTGGCTAGCTGCCATGGTTAGTCAACAAAGAATCGGGACTGGTAGAATTGAGACAGCGCGTTTGCTCTCATATTGGAATGAGCACAAGCTGCTGGTAATAACACTCAACAGATTGATTGGAATGGAAAACATTGCCTTGTATTAAACTCATATAATTAAGTATGGCTAAATTACATTCTATTTGAATCAATTTGTTATGGTTGTAATGCAAATTAGTTTTTAAAGCATAAATAAATATATTTTGTATTAGTTACGCTTAAATCTATTTCACCAACAGGTGATTTGTAAAGGGGCAATCCATGATACACAGCCTCATACTCCTCCCCTTAAGAATCTGTGGTTCATTCATTCATTCATTCATTCATTCATTCATTCATTCATTCATTCAAGGGTGTTTTTTTTAAATCTTCCATAATCAATTTTACAGTATGAACATCTATAAAACATTAAGTACTTATAAGTAAATATAAAAATACAATGTACATCCAATATGATACTCAAAACTACATGGAAAAACATGATTATATATAGCTTACAAAAATGTAGTCTAGTTGTAGTGGTAAAATCTTGTGCCGGGAAGCTTAAAATGTATTAACAAATTTCAGGGAAGAGTTACAAATTACTTGAAAAATGATCAAAATCAGTTGCAGTTTGGCACACATTTAATTTCTGTTCATTTTGTTAGGTAGATTGGAAAAGAGTAGGTTTTCATCAAATTCAGGATCATGTTTTGCATGACTTCAGTAGTTAAAATGTTAGCAATTATGCCACTCTATTTTATCTCTTAAAAAGTATTTTAAAACTTATTCATTTATTCATGTGTGAAGTTACTCCTTAAAGTAGCTAATTAATACATCATCCTCCTATACACAGTTCTCATATAGAGCACTTGCAGCAGTAAAGTGGTTCTATGAGTTTAGACCCAAATATTATGCTTAGAATCATTACGTGTAAATGATTTTGGATAGCTCAAATTGGGCTTAGGAAATGGTATCAATCTTTTATCATAAATTTAAGTTAAAATACTGAAATGAAACGTGAACCTTTGAGTTCACCAAGTTCATACAAAATATGGTTTGATTTTGGATGAATTAATAACAAAATTTTGCAGTTTACAGTTCTTAACAAAGCATTATGTTCAGTCTGGTCTTTTTTTTTTATTGAACTTGTGCGAGTTGTCTTCAAATCCCCATGTTCCGGTTTATTGTCCAGTCAGTGCATTTCCCACACATGTCCTGTATGGCTGCCCCTTTGTCGTTATATGCTAATGTAATAACATCAAGCTTAGATGGGAAGTAAGGATTTGTCTCTCATAGAGGAATAATCTACAATTACTATACCAGTAGTATCTTCAAAGTGCGGATAATTCGTCTTTCACCAGGGATGTGCGTGGCTCAGTTTCCTTGTCCTTATCACTTGCACCCCTTCTTCCCCCAGGCTCAGGGGTTAGTTTACATGATTTCATTCTTTTAATGCATATACTATTGTTGCTAAATTTGGCAGACTGGTAACCTCAGGGTCTAGTAGAGGCAGAAAAGTGTAGCATAGATAAATTTTCTTGAAGATGGATTTGATTTGCATTTATCAGATTTAACACCCTTAATGGTACCCACCAATCATTTTGCTTATCAACTAAACAGTTCATAATAATTCAAGAGGGATTTTTTTTTCTTTTAAAATTAATTCTCATGGTATTTCTTTTCTTCTTTTCTATGCCTACCAGAGTGAGAGTCCAAGTCGTAAGCGCAGGAGGATGTCACATGGTGGGGTGGAGTTAGCAACATCACCAAGCCCGCCATTGGTCAGACCCTGGCAGACTCCTCCACATCAGGTCGCAGCGTCACTGCATCACAGATCAATGGCAGCTAGTGTCACAACCAATGTGAATCAGAGGTACAATAGTCAGAGCTCAGGGGATTGGTGCAATAACTCAGGTCGAAGGTCAAATGGAAGGCGAAGGTGAGAATTTTGTAAATGTATAGCCCAAAAGAAATTGTGTGTCTCACATCCCCTGCACGCGTTGGATTTTCACAGCACATCTCAGATGGTCAAAATGCTGAACATAAATTTTGTTTGAATATTTTCTTGTTATTTGCAATAAAATTTGCAAAAAAATCCTAAAATTGAGGCACCTTTTGCAAAGAAAATCCAAAAGCTGATTATGTTCCATGAGAAGATCAGAATGTGCATCCAAGATATGCCTGTTTTATGAAGAAATTTGATGAAATCAGTAAGAATTTCAAGCCAAATCTCAACTTCCCCAAGTTAAAAAAAGTAAAATAAAATAGAACACTGCATGCTACATGTACATTAGACTGTAAAATGTCATAGGGACGTGAGACAAATAATCATTTTTAGCCCAATACACGTAGCCTAGGGTGCATCAAACGCCCCTCATGTTAATGGAATTTTTTCTACCTAGTCTTAAAATGTTCCAATTGTCACAAAATTAACATGCATCAAGTTTAAATTAATTTAGACATTGTCTTGGGTAGCCACGGAGAAGATGAAGTTACAGCATGTGTTCCAATGAGGAAAGTTCGTTGACCCCTGTACAATCTCAATTAGGAGTCGATGCATCAATTTGAAGCAGCTATAACGATAAAACCGTTTGGATTTAACAACTCACCTCTTATGATCTAATACACCAAAGATCACTTTTTAATATGTGATACATAAGTTGCCAAAAATAAGTATTGTGCCTCAGAAATAAATCATGACCTTTGCCCTAAATATCATGTTTTGGGGCATTTTGTTGATATTTTGACACTGAATTTTACAAGCTTCTTTATTTGTATGAAGTAAAATTTTATCACAGCTTCAACATGATCATTAGTCCTATTAGTTCATTTAAATGTGAGCTTTCAAATCTAAAGGGTTTCGATGCTATAGCTGCTTCAAATTGTAAGGCCGGCTTCTAATTGGAATGGTACAGGGGTCAACAAACTTTCCCACATAGGAACACATGTTGTAACTTCATCTTCTCCGTGGCTACCCAAGACAATGTCCGAATTGATTCAAACTTGGCATTTGTTAATTTTGTGACAATTGGAACATCTTCAGACTAGGTAGAAAAAATTCCTTTGACATGAGGGGCATTTGATGCACCCTAACGTAGCCCCTACACCAAGATCAGTTTTTTGACATGCTATGACCCTGGTCTTGTTGGGACATCTAGCAACAAAGTAGTTTTGAAGGATGCTCTTATATAAAAAACGGGATGCATCAATATCCTAGATTCATCAAAATACCATGTTCAGATAGCCTTTCCAGAATCAGGTAATTTTGCATCACAGTTAGTTTTATCAAAAAATTTACTCGCATTAGACAAGTAGTTTGCCTCGCTGTTCCAAGAGAGGGGATTGAAACTCAAAGTACACATCATACAACCAATGAGTGTATCTTTACTGTTAGATCGCAATATAGTGGATAATTTCAGCACAACTTAGAAGTAAAGAAAATCACCATATTGCTTCAATTTGTTAAATGACTCTAAATTAGTGAATGTAATTTGACCATAAAACCTAACTTCTGTTTAGTGCTAATTTTCATAATAATTTGAATCAGAATTCAGTTTATGTTAGGCATTTCATTTGGTGCTAGCAAAATAATATATTTGATATAATAAAAGTCAATCCAACTGACCGGGTTAGTTTAGTTTGGTCTTCCTTGTAACTCCCGGTACTCTTATCTACCAGGGAAACTTCCCTATTCTGATTGAAGCTGATAGGACTGACCTATATGCTGTTCCATCTAATTTCCATAATTTGATGCACTTCCAGACAAAGTGACCTGTGCTCAAGATAAAGTCAATCTCGAAAATTAATGCTCTGCAAACTCTGATAAAAAATATCCAAAGCGAAGCCCGTTTGAACACATTCAATCGCCTCACACAGCTCATATTCATGATGATCTTGATGACTTACAAGTCAAGTTGCCCAAGCAACAAGAACTTGCATTGATGATTGCAGCAAATCCAATTGCACCTTGCTGAGTGAAATGAAGTGCGGCCCTTAAGTTAAACTAGTATGCAAGTTAGCAACGGAGTTGATGAAAATACCTGCAGAACAGTCACCAGGGTCAAAATGATTCCGTTAGCATCAGTGAACAGGATTTTTGTGCTATCCAACCAATAGTTAATTTCTGGGACCCAGTATGTACACTATTTCCTTATCAGGGGTTTAAACAGATTTGTGTTAAGAAGGTTCACGTGTATTGCATACGCAATGCTCCCCCACTGCTTTACGCATTCATTAGCCCCAATTATAATAGGATAATGATTTCATATCAATTCAATCAACAGAAAATGTCAGATATTGAGGTGAAGGATTGAGAACCGAGTCGGTGTTCATACCCATCTACTTCGATCATAAACACGGGTCCCCAAGCTGCCTGATTGCAGCGTAGATATACAAGTTAACGAGGCATCTTAATTAATTCATTGACCTAATTTCAGCAACCTGTTTTTATTTGGTGTCATCTTTTCAAGGCGTCAAGCATGATCAGATCTGCATCACGAAAGATGAATCTTATAAAGATATAAGGAATTTGTCATATTGACTTGTAAAGTATATGTTTGAGACTAGAGGAGGTGCCTCATTTGGTTTTGGTGCATTCTTTGGCATATTAGTGAATTCATAATGAGCTGTGTTTTTAAATCATGTACATGTATTCCCAGTGCAGATGATTTATTCTTGATGTTATAAATTATTTTACACATGAATTTACTTGGCAGTGATGCTGACTTTGTATTGTACAAAGTAAAGAAAATGTAAGATTGATCAACTTACGATTTAAATGATTGAACATTATTATCTCGATGAATAAATAAATGGTTAAGAATTGTTTTTAAAACTGATGAGGGAGGCTGTAGAATTGTAACTTCTATCATGTTAACAGGCCTCATTGCTTTCCACAATTAATTTAGAGTTTGTTTTTCCATTTAGATTGTAAATAATTTTTTAAGGATGCGCACCGTATCAGCAGCATGGAATGCACATCAATCAGTCCTTGTCCTCTTTCTAGAAACACTGCAGCTAGACTGTCACACAGGTCATGTTATTCAATTACTAGAAACACCAGTACTGCATCTAGACTATCGCACAGGTCACGCTATTGAGGCTGGAAATGCAGGCATTTTACTCATCTCCTATCTTGATGAGCTAGCTCCCATGAATCATGCACACAGCTTAGGGATGATTGGAACACAACTGCTTTGTCAGGTTTCGAGGGAAAATATACTTTTAAAAATGGCATTTTTTTTTGCTCAAAATTTTGCTGATCTTTGAAAGAGTAATGTAGAATAGACATATCATTCTCAGCTATTTGTTTTGTAAATCGTCATTGACCGACCATTTATGTGATTTATGCATATATCTCTTGACAATTTCCCTTTTGATTACACTGTAGAATGAATGAAATTCAAAGACATGCTTATTTTTGGACTCTACTGTTTTTTACTAAAACTTATCCTCAAATGCTGGATGTTCTCAAATCCTCAAATCTCTGGTCTGTGGTTAATCTGAAAAAAAAAAATGATCACAGTTTCCCTATACTATTACTGGATTTTCATGAAACTTGTGACACAATGGTCTTCAGGTAGATGTGAACATGTGACCACTATGTGAGTATGGTAAAAGGTCATCTAGGGGTCATTAGGGGTAATGACTTTTGATGATCAAAATGTAAGATTGATCAGAAAATCTATATACTTGATTTGATTTTCATGGTTGCAAATGCCAAATGGTCCTTGTGTAAGGCCACATGTGTGTTGGGCCCTTTGTATGGGGTTAAAGATCATCGAACTTAAGGGTCATTTTGGGTCAAATACATTCAGTGGTCAAAGTCTAAAGATTGGTCGGCAAATCTGTGTACTTCACTTACATGGACACAATGGTCCTTGGGTAGAGGCACATGTACATGTATGATCCCTTTGTGAGCAAGGTGAAAGATTGTCTAGGGGTCAAGTCATCCCTATCAGGATTTAGACCACATTCGCAGTTCAAATTATTTAATTTCAAAATTTAAAAAAAAATTGATGTAGTTACTATCCAGACATTCAATATGTTTTAGATATCATAGTATCAAATTAAAATTTACTTCGAGTAAAAAAAGAAAGGAAAGAAAGAAAGCAGAACACATATGCATTGAAAACACAATTTTCATCAAATTTTTATATGAAGCAGGCCAAGGGATCAGACAAACTGTGAGCCATATAGCTGACATTGAGTGTATGGTATGACATGCACAGGATGGGGACCTGTATTCATGAAGGGTTCACACATAGCCTAAGTCATTATATGAAGGGGTTGTGCAAGGTAGTCCTGCATTCCCCTATCCAAGCCCTACCTTTCTATGACTGTTAAGGGTATTTTTCATAGTGACTCGTAGTTTGGCTTATTAAGGGATATTTTTGGCCAATAATACTTGCACTGAATAATATTTCAAGGAAATTTCTTTTATGATTAATGCAGGTTGTGTTTATTTGTAGCTCAGAAAAATATTGATAAAAATAAGAAAAAAAATATGAAAAGCATGGTCAAAAGTGATGAACTCCACTTTCATGTATCTGTATTAAAGGAGCTTGGTCCAATTTTCAAAATTAAGTTTTTAATGTCATATGAAAGATGATAACTCAAAATATTTAAGTTTCAAATTTCAGCTCAGTCGGTCAAACCTTTTTGATTTTAAGGGCAATTTTGTATTTCAGAGCTGCTTATATGTTACTGTGCAAAATTAATTAAAGTTACCATAATTAGACACATTTTCATGCATATCTCCAAAACAAAACGTAATTCAGCCAAGAAATTTCACATGGGATATGAGAAAAATATGAGTAACATTTCGGTACCAAAATCTCAAAAAGTTTGAAAAAAGGTTGAGGCAATCGGACTATGCTCCTTTAATGGAGTTTTCCTATCAATCTTATTTATAGAATACCGTACCTCATAGCTGCAGGACAGGTCCACCAACTTTTTATCAGTGTGATATTGTGATTGATGTATCTTAAAAGGAGAACCGCATTCTGACTTTGAGTTTACTCTTGGGGTTAGATTTAATTTTGTAGATGTGTTGCAAATGACATGTCTTACAGAATTCACTCCAATGTGACAAGAAGATGTCTATGGAGATACAGCACTGTGAACATGAATTGAACAGATTGCATATTAGCAGTCAAGTTTAAACTTGTTGCAAATATTGAACACAGATTTACTACTTGACAAGTTTCTTGACAGGAGGACCAGATATTTCTTGAACAAATTCTCTGATTTATGGTATCCATAGAAACAAAAGAGTTAGTACAAAACATTTATCATTATCAATTTTTAAAAATAGTATTTTAATGAAGATGAACAACTTATTTCATGGAAAAGTAGTGATAAATACAGGTCTTAATAAAAGTCCACATGCTTGGACATGTTAAGGCCGACAACACCAGATATGCGTGTTTGTTCAAGATTTGTGTGTTTCCTTATAAATGTTTAACACTTACTGCGCCAAGCTATTGCCACTACTCATTTTCATGGTTAGCTGCCATTTGTAAATTGCTGAATTGTTTTCCAATTATTAAGCTTTTTAAAAAGATTTAATTATAAAATAATCATCTTATTGATTTTTTTACTTTCCAGTATTCTAATTTGATAAGATAATACACTTTTTGATAAAATAATTATATTTTGTAAGAAGCAAATAGTTCAAATTATTAAAAGTCATTTGAAGCAGCACAGGGTCAACGAACTTTACCTACCCAAAATTGGGTAGCTTGTTGGTTTAATACTAAATGCAGGTATACCATATCTTTGCCTTTTAATTAATGGTCACTCATATTTACCACACAACATATTTTATTTTAGCATTTTGGCCTAGATGTAGCACATATTTCTTCTAAGAAACAATAACCTAACAAGATCTGTGACAAATGCTTATTTTTCAAAGTTCTTTATACCCCTTATATCAATGCACTTTGTAAGAGGTCCTTAGCTATATAAGTGATATTTTTAATTGTTATAAGTCAATTGATTAATCTTGTATGAAATAGGCCTATAACTTTGAACTTGAGTAGTTATATTTATCCTGCTCAGCTGTTGACAGCTTTAGCTAGGGCAGTATTTGAGTGCAGTGGACACTTTGTAGCTATCTACTGTTTGTCAAGAAATAATGAAGTCCAAAAATGACATGTGTACTTCAAAGTGATCAATGTTTAAATGTGGTAGGCTCCCTTAAGGGTATTTTGAGCTAAACCATTTTTCTAAATAATTCATTATGAATATAGGAAATAACCCAGGTAACAGAGTCCCAATATATCAGTCACTCAGAGAGAAAGGGTTCATGGATCAAACTTTGTGAACTATGTCCCCATACTATATAGGCCTAGATTCAGGCATCATTGTTGAATTTATTGGCCCGCTATAAGGGACGCACCATTAGACTTCAAGGGGGGGAGCAGGAAGTTTTTTGAAGAAAAAAAAAAATTGACGCACCCAAAGGTGAAAAAAAAAAAAACTTGACCCACTGGGGAATGAAAAATGCCCCATCTACAACTAAAAATAAAAAAACTTTGCCTCATCAGACACTAAAAAAAAAACGTTTCCCTGCCAGGCTGGAGAAAAAAAAAACTTGTCCTAACCCAAACTTCCTGCT
>JXSR01S008742.1:0-13631 GCA_000969725.1 Ophiothrix spiculata
AGCATTTTCAGAGATGATTTGACGAACTGTTTGATTTTTTTTTTGTTGCAAAGCATTTAGCCCTATAACATATTATTTTGACATTTTGATCTGCCGAAAATGTCAATATTGTACAAGCGACTATATCGGTATTACAGAAACAGCTATATGTCATTCCTTGTTGGTTAGTTGCAACAATAATTTATTAGTGCCTATTTAGTAACATCAAACATCTGTGATAGGTAAGTGAAAAAATAAGGAACACCAACGATTTTTAAAACAATTTATTTCGGGGACACTCATAATCGACCTCAGCGTTTTTGTTATACCATCCTCATTTATCAACAATTATAGGTCAACAATTATAGGTGATGCATTGAGTCTTCATAATACGTTTTCTCATTTCAAATATAACACTTTTTATGACCCATTCATGACTTACGATCGATTCAGTTATTCTAAGAGATAGTCAAAAAGCAAGATGTTGTATTATTAATCCAATTGCTCACAACGTTTGTACAAAAAAGTCAAATACAATCTAAGATATGTACGTGATGCAACCGTGTTAAATCTTCATAAACACAGATATACGAGTATAAATATTTTTCACTTCATAATTTGTAACACCATTATCTTATTAAAGGCAATAAAAATGGCTTTAAGATATAGAAAAAAGAATGTTTCAAATCCTAAATATTTTTCCAGTTTAAACAAGCTCTTATGTTTCATGACAATCGAGTCAGTAATGATGTAAAAATACTAACATTATGAACAATAAATCGTCATGTGAGTGCAAGAAAGTTGTATCTGCAATAGCTGCCATTTGTCATAAATTTGGATTGCCCTCTTTATAGACTCAAGTCTTTGGTCAGTGGTTCTTGAAATGGTTCTTCAGGTGACACCGTCACCTGAAGAACCATTTTAAGAACCACTGACATAAGACAGTGCAATTTTTATGGATCTTTCATATTCTTGTGACAATGGTAAAATATATATAACTCAGGGCAGCCATTGCAGATACGACTTTCTTGTACTCACATAACGAAATATTATGCATAAAAAGGAGACCGTCCGTGATACTTCCTATAATATAGTCAAACAGACCATTTACAAAAGTCGTAAATTATATCATAAGGCTAGCGAATCTACTTGACCGCATCACCTTGTATCAGAAAGAGATAAATACTTGAAAGTGACAGTTTAAATGGGATTACCGTAAAAGCCAACATATTAGATAGCTTTAGAGTAAATTTAGTAGCTGTCGCTTTTCCGTTTTTTGCTAGTTAATATTGCTAGAGGATTTATTAAACCGAAAGGAATAAGGTTTGTTTGTACTTGTTGCTGTAAATTACTGTAAGCTTGCATTTTTGGGTGAATTTATTAGGTTTTTGTAATGAATTCACCATGTTCGTTTTATACATAATTCAAAAGTCATAATATTTAATCTGTATTTACAAACTTATACTTTAAATTTTCTAATGTTTCTAATATCATAAACAATATGTAACATATATATACTCTCTGCTAGTATCGGCAAGCATATTCGTTGTCTATTGTTTGGTACTATAGTATAGGGTATGGTCTACTCTTTACATTGATACCAAGATCGTGAAAATCGGTCAAGGCATTACGTAATAATCAAGTTATAATAGCTTGTTAACATCATATGTCATATATAGCAAATTATTTGTTTCTCTAAGGAATATTATGAGTTTCAAATTATGATTTAAAGAAAAGTACGGTATTCAAGTTTCTATATTTTACATAACGTCACACAATACGACGCAATAAAAGAGCATCATTATAATAGTGGAAATGTAATTGCCCTTACAATGCTTATGGCACAGACGACTTGGTAAGATTTCAAGTTTATTTTGTCTTCCTTTAAACACAGAAGACGCAGCGACTGAAAATAGTTCCACAGAGGATATTAAAGGAATGATGACGCAAGTTATACTTTTGAGTGTCTTCCTTGGCTAAGCAGTTCATGATTGCAATAATATAGTCTTATATATAATTTATATCTTTATTAACAAAATGAAAACAATATATCTATCTCTTGTTTTTCACGTTTCCCGGACAAATTCGCTAGACAAGGGAAAAATGATGTAATACAACAAAATTGTCCAAAATTTAGAAAAATTGGGAGGAAATATTAATTTTCTCTAGCTACAACCGTCCTGAGTCAGTTAGCTAACCTTTTGGGTCTCAGCATGTGCACTGTATCTTCTAAAAGGTTTTGCATATATTGAAGCAAAGAGGTTCGCTGTCTTCATGTTTTTCCAGTGTGATTCCATTACATTGTATCATATGAAAACATACATTAAAATTTAATCAAGCATGTTTACATATAATGTTAAAAGGTCGTACTAAAACCGTCATTCGAAATACCTGCGTCATACCACAGATCTTTAAAAACGGGGATGGTGATCGGCTGCATTTGTTTGAAGCAATGTTTGTGTTGGTGCCGAGACAATCCAACAGGCAATTCTTCTGTTATACTCCACAATCTATTCAGTAAGCTTTCCAAAAAGTTCATTGACCAACCGCGTCACTAGAGTGTACACTTTCAAGTCACCTGTGCGTAGCCTCTTGACTCATCGGTATTGCAAATATACGTTTGATATAACCAAGTGAATGTTTAAATAACATTCCTCATACAATTTTCGCAAAGAATTACCACGGTAAAAGCTCCTCGTTTTATTTATCATAATGTGTTATGTATTATTCTTCTACTTTCACCGTGGTATTTATTTGCAATATTTATTTTCAGTATCACCATGTTATATGTTTAAAAAAAATGAAGGAGTCTAAATGAATATTTGATGGTAATTGATTTAGAACCCCGCGCTATTCAAACATAATGATCCAAATAATGGTTTCAACTCACACATAGAATTGAGATTATATCGATTTTCTTTTGTATTTGTACAGAATTCACAATCCCCGTTTTTAAAGATCTGTGGTCATACTGGCATTAGAAAACTTAAAATAGAATAAATGAGGAGGGTATAAAATCAGAGAAATAGTGAAATGTTATAAGATTCTCAGCATCAAGAAAAGATTTCTTGTGTGTCCCAAATATGCATTGCTGCCTGTGGAAATAAATAAACCTCTCAAACAGCGGTGCATCATGAATTGCATCGATCGTACTGAATTATTTGCTGGGATATTATGTAAGCTACAACCGTTCTGAGTCAGTTAGCTAACCTTTTGGGTCTCAGCATGTGCACTGTATCTTCTAAAAAGTTGTGCATGTATTGCAGAAAAGAGGGGTTTTCCCTGTTTTCCCAGTGCGATTCCATCACATTTTATCATATGAAAACATACGTTAAGAACTTAAAAAAGCATGTTTACATATAATGTTAAAAGGCCGTACTAGAACCGTCATTCGAAATACCTGCGTCATACTGGCATTACAAAACTTAAAATAGAATAAATGAGGAGGGTATAAAATCAGAGAAATAGTGAAATGTTGGAAGACTCTCAGCATCAAGAAAAGATTTCTTGTGTGTCCCAATATGCATTACTGCCTGTGGAAATAGATAAACCTCTCAAACAGCGGTGCATCAGGAATTGCATCCTACTGAATTATTTGCATGGGATATCATGCTAGCAGTTAGTGATGAAGCATTTCCAAACGACTATAGTGTCACCAGAAGTGGTACACACCGGTACACAAGCACCATCAATATCTCGTTTGCCGAATGCCGTTTATGTCGGTCTCCGAACGCTCCGAACGCCGTATTTGTCGGTCGCCGTATTTGCCGGTCACCGAACGCCGCTGTCAGCAAATTTGTAGGGTTTACCAATGCCTGCAAATTGTGTCGTTCAAGACGATGTTGATATTGTTAGAAAAGAAGAAAAATCAGCTGCATAGTAATTTGTTCTTTAGTTACAACAACTTATTAGCCGTCTACTCTCGATAGATTTGCACACAAATAACTTATAGAATATTGATCCTCTACACGGGTAATGTGACACAAAATTATACTTCAACGGCAAGAAAATGATAAGAACCCCCCCCCCCCCCTTTTTTTTTTTTTTTTCTTTCTTTTTTTTTCTTTTTTTTTTTGCTTGTCAGTTCTCGATAACTGCGTTAAAAAAATGGGTGTACCTTCGAAAATTAATTGTCGGTAAAACCCTAAAACGTGCACCACCAATATCGAAGGTCTCGTAGCGCCGCTGATCCAACCTGCAGGCCTATAACAATCGAATTAGCTTTAGGTTCATTTAATGAATGATTACTCTCAAATGATTACCATAATAGTTTCTTATGCAAATATGTGACACGTCATATCGAAAGGTACCTTAAGGTCGGCATAGTAAATTTCGAGATATGGGCCATTGATGCTGAGCATAGTCAAAAATCACGTGCAAGGTCGAATTTCTAATTTCATCAGAAACGTTACCTTTGAAGTGTATCAAAATTTATATCATATTGATCATTTTCCAACATCCAAAACATAAGACAGAAATCAATATAAAAGCAAGCCGTTGGGATAAGATAAAATCAAAACAGCTCTTTCTGTTGACCACAGCTTGCATGTCCCTAAGGGATAGACAAAACTATTACTAAATAAACAAACAAACAAAGCATTTAAGTCGATAGTTTAAGAGATAGATAGGAGATTTATTGAAAGATTGTTTTATGATATCTAAATACCAATTATAATGCAACGTTGAAATCATTCCATTCACCTCAAGCTCGTTCGTTCAATATATTATAATACATTTTTGTATTATAGTATTATTTTGGGAAATTGCATCACAATTTACCATATAATCTCATCAGACGTGACAGATCATCGGAATCAGGGATAGCGCTACAAGGGGTCCAGGGGCCAAAGACCACTTTTTTTTAATCAGACCCCTACAATTTGGATTTATATTTACCCAAAGGGTCCAAAATTAGCCCTAAATCGATTATAGTGTTTGGAAATCCTGTTATTTTGACCGTTTCTTCTGTAAGCTACGTGGTAATTGGGCCCCAAGATTCCAAAGCTCAGCACGACCCTGATCGGAATATTAGAGTATCATGAAGATCCGTTCATTAAGGGTACGAGCTATTTTGACGTCTCGCTTGGCTGAACGCCAAGTTTACTGCAAGTTTTGGCCTACTTACACTTGTCCGATCATCACAATTGTTGGCGTACATATGTAATAGAGTCTCTGGTTTATACATGAACCTTTACTAATGATTTGACGTCCATGATCAAGTTCAAAATGGGTTCACTAGACTACTTCGTAAAAGTTTACCCCTTTTTGCCGAAATCTCATAATTTCAAGCATTTCAAATGACACGATTTCTTTGAAATTTTGGTAGGTTGAACTCCAAAGATTCACAATTTTATATTTGACTGTCACCCCACTCCCTCTGCAATTTACACTGGGTTTGTAATATATTTTATATAATCACCTACAATACCATAGGTCATTAATTTCTGAGGTAAATAAAGTACGTGACTCTCGCCTTAGTTACAGACAAAAAATTTAATTGTTTTCTTTGGATTATTAGTTAAAAACATATTAAAGGTGATTTTTTCCACTTTTTGTAATAATCAGTGTATTAAATACAAGTATATCTTGCAAAAAACGTTAAAATATTTTTTTCGATCATGCCAACCAAAAATGGACTCCCTCAAACCTTAATTAGAAAATGTTAACCTGTTTTCAGTTGAACTTAAATAGTAAGCATGATTGACATAAGACCATCACATTCTCATCATTTTACGGGCGCATCTCATAAATGTTGTGTCTATTCTCACAAAGTGAAAGTATGGATTTTGTTAAAACATTGTATAACATAGTAAAATCTAAATTGCTTTTATAGAATCTTAAATCTTAACAGAAAAATGTTCATTACGGTAGACAATTGTCTACCTTTACCCGGACAAAAGTAGACAATTGTCCACCGGAATAGACATTTTGATTTTTTTTCTTGAAGATTTTATGAAAGTAATTTAGATTTTACAAAGTTGTATACTTCTATTATCAAAGGTTAGTCAGACTTTAAAATTCTTATATCTGCGTAATATGTTTTAACCTACGATGCCAACCCGTAACAATACGGTATAAGCAGCTTTTATAAGACCCTTGAAATTATCTAATCAAATATGGTGCTATACACTCTTAAAAATACCTAGTCACTTTTGACCAGAAACTAGTCAAATTTGACTAGATTGCCGGGTGCAATAAGAGCTCACTAGACTCTATTCATTTTCACTAAGGTGACTAGAATTCCTGGTCAACAGGATTGTTGAAACTTTTGTATAGACCTTTCAAACCGACCTTTTCCGGAGATACCCGAAAGCTTTCCGATCGTTTCCGGAAATAAACAGTACCTCTGTGCCTCATCTTTTGACAAATTTCGACACTTCTACAGTATGTTTCCATGCATGCAACAACGACAAACCTTACCGTCTTTACATGCACTTTTGCCGTACTATCATTTTTTGTTTTCATCGTCGCCTGCCGACTGCAGCTGTCGTGGCACGTGACCATGTTTTCCGAATTTTTCCGATCACTGTTTAAAAAAGGACGGGGACAAGAATGACAAATATGTCTAGACAAACTGATCAGAATCGAGTCAAAATAATTTGACTAGGGTTTCTAGGCAAAAAAACGACTAGGCATTTTTAAAAGTGTAGTACGTCTTTTGAATGTTTCTCTGGTAAATTTTCAAAAAATAAGGTTTTAGTTGCTAACTTGCTTAAGGAGCAGTTGTTACGGAAGCACTGAAGGGACATGACGATTATGACGACTTGATGAGATGATCCCATAATTTATGACATAAATGATAACATAATTTCGAGATGATGAGATAAATGGCATTATATATCATCAACTTTATTTCCATATATAACATGTACATGTATAACAAAAACTACAATATATACAAACAACATAAAATAAAAACAATGTAACAAGAGAAACATTATATGGAGGAGTAATCAAAAGGCCATTATATAATGGAACTCTGCTCCAATAATGACTACTAGTCAGTTCAAGCGGACTCTCAAGACTCTGCTTTTTGAAGACTATTTTCAATGACTGCATGAGAAATTACCTATAACTTTGCAAATTTTTCTCCTATGAATATGATTCTGTTTGTAACAATTTGTATTTGTAAAAATTGTTTATTTCCTAGGTTTCGTTAACAAGTATGTACAGCGCTCAGCGGCTTCTTTGTTATGAGCGCTCAAAAATCTCACATTATTATTATTATTATTATTATATACAACATAATTTTGAATTGATGAGATAATTTCGAGATGGTAAGATGAATGACGACACAAATGATGAGATAATTTGAAGATGATGATATGAATGACAACATAAATGACAACATAATTTCAAGATGATGAAGTAATTTCGAGATGATGAGATAAGTGACGACATAAATGGAAACATAATTTCAAGATGTGGATAAATAACAACATAAATGACGACACAATTTCAAAGAAGACCGCTATGATCTCCTCTAGACTTTTATACTAAAGCATGTACTTTTATTACTTATACAGGCTGTCCACGAATGATTTATACCCGATTTCAAAAAATCAGAAAAAATATTAAATCGTAATTTTTCTCAAAAACCAACAGCTTATTCACAATAGTGAATAAGTCTTCTACATTTTCCATAGGTTTCATCAAAATATCATGCTTAATTGCTTTGTGCTATGATGTAATACAGTAGAAACTCATTATAACGAAATCTGATATAAGAAAAGCCCTGTTATAAAGTAGTAATTTTCCTGTACCATTTTACTAATTTCTTTTGTTTTTTATTGTTTTAAAACCCCTGATATAACGAAATTTTGGATATAAAGAAGTAATTTGTCTTTCCCCAGAAACTTCGTTATAATGAGTTTCTACTGTACAAAATCTAGGCAAACGTGGTTTTGATCAGTAAAAATAATCATGCAGGTTTAATAAATACTGATAATTGGCATACTTACCAATGTTTGCAAAGTTTAATGACAGATTTCAAATATTTTTTCTTTGGTTTTGTTATTTCTATGATCTACAAAAAGCATTACCTTAGAGACTTCTTAATCTATTCCTACTTTGTCTACTACAAATTAGCAAGATAGTCTTAGTCAAATATGGAGCAAGACACCGTATTGGCGGGCCAGAAGTTCTTGAACCACAAATCTGTTGATTATGTCAACATACTTCGGCGCGTTAAGGTTTTCGTCGACAATTACTGAGTTGGTACCCATAATACCCACCCAAACTACTAATTTATGGTTGTCATTAGCGATGTCTAATGTAAAGTTTCTAGACGGATTTTCCTTAGGCGCGTTACATCTAGCATTATTTGTACTGGTCTTTGTAAACCTGTTCGAGCGTAACCAAAATCGTTATTTCATTGCCAAGGACATCCTTTTTATCTATCAGGGTCAATAAATAAAACCAAAATTGTATTTTACGTTTTAACTTTAGAGAAGTAAAAGTGTAGTCAGTTTTGACTGTTTAAGTTCAACAATTTCTCTGATTACAAATTTACAATTGGCAAAATATACACTGTTTAGAAAAATTTATAGAATTTTCCACAGGAACATCAGATTTTAAAAAATTCAAAATTCTTCAGAAACCTAAAGACTTGTTGAAATTAAAGGTAAACAAGATTTGACCAAAACTTTACCCACTTGTCCATGAAAAATATGATAGCCGGGTATAAATCATTCGTGGACAGTCTGTATTACAAAATATTTTAATTCAAATACTCCTAGTTCTTCCTTATTTTCAAATGTTTTTTCCTAAAGAAAAGCTTTACAAATCAAGTTCTCTTTACTGTACTAGGCTTTTGTTTACGGTGGTTCTATCATATTTCAACATGCATTTCATTACTTTAGTGAATATCTTTCGATGCTATCATACTGCATCTTATGTCTTTTTCTTAGTTTTCCCCTTTTCCATTTTTGACATTTCCTAATGGCCAAAGAGAATACATTCACTATAGTGCTTTCTTACTGCTAAAAAAAGTAAGTAATAAAAGAATTATCATATTTTGCTCAATACCTTGAAAGGTAATTCTTTTTAAATTGGACAACATACATAAATGTATGCCAGAATCAATGTTTTGTTACAAACCCTTAAAACATGTTATTTTTGTCAGATTTGTTGGTGAATAATCAAAATAAGTACATGAATGAATGTTCATCTGCAAGGCTAGTGTAAAGCTTATATCTTGTATAATATTTTTGAATTTGGAAAAAATAAAAGAAAGATATTTTGATATAAGCTTTAATAAAAAATGAACTGTTTGAATTAGTATTTGTATATGTGCTCTGATATCAAAGATTATAAAACAATGAAATCTCACAATTGCTTCAACTAAATTATATCGGGGGCAAATTTGTTTAAGTGCTAAAGAAAAATAGGAGTAGTTTGAATTTATAAGTTCCATAATTTTTTCACTAATCCACTTGACATACATAGGAAATCTTCATTGAAATTTAATGATGAGCAACCACTACATCAGAAGGAAAATACAGAGAAATGTTATATTCAGAGATCCGTTTTGCACTTTCGTTTGTCATAGTAGAATTACGAGCAATACTGTATGATGGTTTCTTTGGTGGTAATAAGAGAATCCAACCATTCTTACCAAATACCATTGGGGAAATAAATCCAATCTTTTTGACGCTTATCTAAAGTCAGATATCATACACTGATATCATGATATTCAGACGCTTCCAATAGATTGGTTTTATTGTCAGTTCAGTAGTTTTTCATACTCCTTGAGAAAAGATGCCCATAAAACGTTTATTTATTTATCTTTTTATTATATTTACCCTATGTGCGACTAAATTAGCAATCGACTATTTTTACTCGGTACCATGCATTATGAAATATTTTAATGTCATGTCATGATTATGAATGCTATATTTAAAACATTAACATATTACTTATGTTAGATATTTGCCCTCATCCATACCAACTAACAAGATTACGATCAGCCAAGGAATTTACGTAATTCACATGACAATTTTGGTGATTGTCACTACCAGTGTTCCCGTTAGGTAAGGTTTTTGAACTTCGAGCAATTTTCACAAAGTTGAAGAGGTGCTTGCGCCAAAATCATCAGCTGTGGCTGAAAATTGGCTTAATAAAGCTAGAAAAATATTTTTCTCACACATTTTCAGAAACTCATTGCGTCAAATTTCAACGCTCCTGCGCCAATGGTGCGCCATACGGCCTTAGCAGGAACAATGGTCAATACACTGCAAGAAAGTTGGGCGATTTGGGGATGATTTCGTCCAACGTTGATGAAGTAAACATCTCTACCAACGTTGGGCAAAAAACAAATTACACTGTTGGGCACACATCCCTGCCCTAATGTTTGGCAAACCTATTTGAGCGGAAACGCGAGACCATCTGCCATCTGTGGGGTAAAAGCGATACAAAATGTTGGCAAAAGTGTCTGATCTACGGTGCTTTTTTTGTTTGCCCAACAGTTGTAGGGATGTATATTTGCCCAACTTTTTTGCAGTGTATATATACAAAAATTGTACCTTTGTCCTATAATGCAAATTGTTTTATAGAAATCAGGTATTGCCATAGAGAGATAATCCTATTTATCAAAAACGTTACCAAACTTTAACAAAGCACCAAAGTTGAAAAACGTTTCCTCTGTGAGGAAAAAATGTAATGAAATTACAATGATCCTGTCCACAAGGAGAAATATGTCAAAAACCAAACACTTTTAAATCTGCTTTATATATCTCCAACATTGCATGCGCGTATCTTTTTTTTTTCAAGTTAATCATCTTACAATATATCAAGTACACGTGAATTATATCGGAACCATACTCTGTAGATTTCAAATCGCCATGTGAGAGCAAGAGAGTCGTATCTGCAATGGCTGCCCTAAGTTATATTTATTTTACACCTTGTCACAAGAATGTGACAAATCCTTCAAAATGTTCCTGTCTTACGTCAGTGGTTCTTGAAATGGTTCTTCTCCTATTTTTGGCATTTTTTCAAAAATAAGATAAACAATTTGAGACTTCTTAGACATTTGTTTCTTAATTCCAAAAAACAAAAAAGTTCAAAATTTCATGAATTCAAATTTTTGATACTTAGTAAGCCTACGCTTTCCAGAAATTGTTAGGGCAAAAATGTGTTTTTTGCCAAAATCGACATTTTTGTTCAAAAACCGATATCACCAATATGTTCAAGGTAAGAATCCACTTCTAGAAATTCATATTTTTATATAGTTATTAGTGTAAAAGTAACAGTACAAAAAACGGTTTATAGCATTTGAAGGTCTACCCTGGCCTTAAAGAAAATGTATACTGTTTCTTTAGGGGTGTGTTTGAGCAGTGCATTGACTTAATCATCCTTGCAGATACCGTGATACCTATGAATTTCTTATCTGCCGATCATCCAAAAAAATTACTATAATAGTTGTTGGAAACAATGTTCAATAATTTGTCTTAAAACTTTCCGGAAATATGATAAGGTATGCTTCTACTCACTGTTGCAAAACAATTTTAAATTATTACACTTTTTATATATTTTAAATTTGGGTACAATTTTGAATTTAGATACAACCAGTAGTAGAATAATTCTAAAATTATTGTAGTTCAATGATTGTGTCCCGTGACATTTGTTGAGAATTCTACATTTAAAGTTACTGACTTGTCATGCCTTTTGTCTGGAATATAATATCAACCTCTTTCAACTTATCAATATGGACACGGGTGATTCAACGTAATCATTGGTAATGCTTGATGGACAATGGAAAAACTCAAATCAAAACATGTCTTTTATATTTTCTGAGTGCAATGCCATTATAACTTATCATTATAACATATCTAGGCCAGGTCTACAGTATTGTTGTCTAAGTTTATATTTGGCAGCTCTCTTTCATTTCCAAAATTGTGATGACTCACATCGAAAAGGGGGACTTTGCGACGATCTGCAGACTGAGATATCAGGCTTTGAAGTTGAGAAGTGGTAAAATTTTCATCTGGGGGTGAATTTGAGATTTTGTGATATTATGAATCTTCAAAGTTTTAAAAATCTTCCTAACAAGCTGTTTTCTATAAAATTGCGAAAAAAGATGATTTTATGACAATTTTCTAACACCGTGTCAATCTCCTTTTCGCAATTTTGTGATCGGAAGAAAAAAATCCTCGAAAACAGGCCGTTTTCTCAGCTTAATTTTTCACTTCTTAGACCGACTGTCCTAAGTATATAATTAAAGATATGTATCTTGACAATGTCTGTATCAAATTTGATGATGATTGAGTGCTCCCATCATGAGTGCTCCTAAGTACCCGTTGCTAAGGAGATTTTGTGTATAGTTGAATAGTAATCAATAAAATTGATGCTTTCACAAACCCAAACTTTAAAGCCTCAAATTGCCATTTTTGAAAAGTGATCAACACGCTCTTACTTAAATAGCCATATCTTCGGAACGGATTGTTGCATCGAAATTTTTGATGTACCAAATTACTTGTGAAACTCTAAGTTTTCACATCTTGCCAAAAACTCAATTTTGATGGCGGAACCAAAGTTCCCCCTTTCGGTGTGAGTCATCACAAGTGCTTTATCGTTTTATCACACGCTTATCGTATTGTATACGATACAGATGGGAAGATGATTTGAATAAATTGAAAGTGTTCTGCATTGTATTGATAAGTATTGTAGAATAAAATGAACCTGATTGTTTTCTTCTCTATCCTATATGGGCCGTGTCGTTTGTTTGGGTCTAACATAGATGATTTTCCATACTCTCTATCTTTCATAATTGAGACAATTTTTTTTCATTTAAAAAAATTGAAGACGGTCACAGCACAGCAGCAATATAAATTTTCCTTAAAAGTCGAATCAATGTGACATCAAAACAGATATTTTCAGCACATTTTAGTACAGCTAATTTGTCTTCGCATTACCTTTTAATTTTCCTACTAGTATGATTAATCTGATTAATTGTGCCAGCGTTTGCAATTTCTGTTTTTACAAGTAATCCTATACCATGTGTGCAAAAGTTCATTTTGGCAAAATAGGATTTACAGTTCCCTCTCAGAATTAGAGCGAGATTGGTGTTGTATAATCTTATTAGTCATAATAACCTAAAATACGTTAAAAACATGCGCATTTAAGTCTTGTGAAAATCTCGTGAATATTATAGGCCAAAATACATAGGCTTCTAAAATACAGTTTCGTGCAACAACAATGGGGGCAACCTGGGATTGTGTTATATTTGTCAGGATAGGTCCACCGATGAATAATATCGATGTCCCCACGCATACGGGTTGCACATTAATTTATAACGTGCTGTTGATGAAAAAATATGGTACATCAAGTGCACGATGCGTATAAAAGTGATTTACCAATGTGATTTTTACAATATTACTGCAAAATATAGATTGGAAGTGTTTCCCAAGGTATATCCCAAAATTTTTGGATTTATGTAGTTATAATGGTGCCAAAATGTTGTGAAAATCATCTATATGAGGTATTTTTTTTTTAGAAACCGACATTGGCAGGTGGCCGTACCGCTTGGACCGATGGCCTGTTTATGCGATATCGCCGCCTGGCCTGCTGTCGGTCGGCTCAAGTTTACCAACGGGCGTTTTTTTAACCGACGGACGGTCAGTAATGGGGGCTCCCCCTCCAGCTACGCCACTGCA
>JXSR01S008742.1:16201-29146 GCA_000969725.1 Ophiothrix spiculata
GGCCAACTCACCCCACCCTCCCCTACACTATATAAGGACCCCACTCTCACTTGTCTGATTACATTTGGAAAGTGTGACATAATTTGTGACTTTTGATAAACTTGAGATAATCACTTTTATGCGCATCGTGCACTTGATGTACCATATGTTTTCATCATTTGTTAAGAATTCTACATTTGCATTTACTGACTTGTCATGTCTGGAATATAATATCAACCTCTTTCAATTTATCAATATGGTCACGGGTGATTCAACGTAATGCTTGATGACAATGGCAAAACTCAAATCAAAACATGTCTTTTATATTTTCTGAGTGCAATGCCATAACTTATCATTATAACATATCTAGGCCAGGTATACAGTATTGTTGTCTAAGTTTAGCTCTCTATCAGTTCGAAAATTGCTTTATCGTTTTATCACGCGCTTATCGTATTGAATAAGATACAAATGGGAAGATGATTTGACTAAATTGAAAGAGTTCTGCATTGTATTGATAAGTATAGTAGAATAAAATAAACCCGATTTTTTTTCTTATCCTTTGTATGGGCTGTGTCGTTTGTCTGAGTCTGACATAGATAGTTTTTTCCATACATTCTATCTCTCATGATTCAGACTATTTTTTCAATTAAAAAATTGAAGACGGTCACTGCGCAGCAGATAAGTTGTCCTTAAAAGTCGACTCAATGTGACATCATGGTATGCATAAAAACATATATCATCAACACATAATTTTAATTCAGGTAATTTCTCTTCGCACTACCTTTTAATTATCTTATTATTATGATTAATCTGATTAGTTGTGCCAGCGTTTGCAATTGATTATTTTCCAAGTAATCCGATGTGTGCAAAAGTTCATTTTGGCAGAATAGGATTTACAGTTCTTCTCAGAATTAGAGCGAGATTGGTGTTGTAATCATACTAGTCATAATAACCTAAAATACGTTGAAAACATAACGCATTTAAGTCTTGTGAAAATCTTGCGAATATTAGCATTTAAAAAAACATTTTAATGTACCTTCATTTCTTAAAATTAGAATAACGTAACAATAAAAATTACATTACAAAATGAAATACATATTTCAAAATTAAAAGTTTGATTTTGAGTTAAAACGGGCGCAAATTACGACCCATCAAGCATCGCGGTCAGGTGTGTCATACGCATAACGCACTTACACCGTACGATCAACGCAATTCCTCCCTGCGTTTGCCATGTCTTCCCCGCGTTTTTATGAACACATTAGAGAATGTGGCCTCTCAAAACATCGTACGAACAAAAATGCACGGCTGGTTGTCATCACCGCTTTAAGAGTTGACAAGTTTTACGAAAGGGTGAATATTCAGGCAGGATATTCTAACAGAGAAATAGGAAGGCGTTTGGAAGTTGATGAGGGTACTATTATAAATTATCAGATATGACACCTTTTAAAAGAGCCCCTTTAATTCAAAAGTTTTCAGTAGTATATCTGGACATCTTCCTAAATACATTAAAATTTATTAAATTATAATAATAGGAAAGGTTCTTAAACGAAAACGAAATTCATCCTTTCTAAATTAATATTATCAGATTTGGTACAAAACAGTTCAAAAAGACGGATCCGTCGTGACAAAATGTAGACGTAATCTACCTGTAGTGGTAAATTCCGGATCCAAAATTCAATTTATGAAATAACCATATCAGAAACAGTATGCAACTGGGTTACCAATATATCCCAAAAACAAACTTATAGTCAGTCCTTCAGTCAGACACTCTGCTGGTAGGAAACATACGAACTGTTTACCCATTATTACCCGATTGTACTCCATTTGTATCCATTTGTGTCCATCTTTCTTTCCGGAGTCTACGAAGCTGACAAGAAGATCGATGTCCGATTCAGTCTATCAAAGAAGAACGATAAGGTTATACTCCAAAAAGATAGGAATATGTGATTGTCCATCTCAAACGAACCGTAAATGCAGCAATTTTTGCGCTACAGGGGAAAACACATTTTCAACACCAGTAAAGTTTCATTTCAAGAAAATGTTTGGAAATATGAAGAATATCTGCATATTTTGAGGACAATCAACAGAAAATATAAGGCTTACTGATCTTTGAACGCGTTTATCCAAGTTATACACTTTATTCCCTGACAATCGTTGACAGCCTATAACTTGACTTCTTGACATTGATTGAAATTCATTGAGGTGTCATTTTAATCCTTCTAAAATAGTCTTTACAAATATTTAAAAAGTGAAAATTACAAGAGGGTGCATTTACGGTTGGTTAGGGATGGGCGGTCTCATGTACCATAAATGAATCTTTATAGTTTGGAATTCAAACAATTCGATATTTTTCCATCTTTCTTTTAATTTGATTTGTGACAGGCATTAATACTTTAATTAACTTGTCAAAATGAAATCTGTAATATGAGAGACAAATATTGAAATCTTTTGTTAGATATTGACTTTTAGTTTCAAATGTACAATGATAATAGCTTGAATTACATGGAAAGGAAAGAAAAGGAAACACAACCTGGCAACCGTACCTTAGGGCTTATTCTTTACTTATTTATAGTTTTATTCTTCATAAATATTTCTGGAGAAAACGACTGGGGTCAGTAACTATAGGCAGGAGTTACTTTCATTTCCAATGAATATGTTTCTAAAACGACATATATTGTTTAAAAAAAATCCATTGAAAGATTTTTCTTAAATACAAACACTATATTTTAGATTTTGGCGATATAATGAAAAAGACATTTCGAGGAGGTCCATCTCATAATTTGTCATATACCATATGAAATTTCATGGCTAAGGCATGTTCTATTTTGGAGATATGAGCAAGTATTTGTCTAATTATGGTAATTATAATTAATTTATACATCAATGTATCAGAAGCTATGATATATATAATGACTTATTAAATAAATACGGATGGGCCTATGGCCTATTTAACTGAAATTCGAAATTTAAATATATTGAGTAGTTATCTTTCATATGAAACCAAAATCAAATGTTTGAAAAATCGGAACATATTCCTTTAAAACATATGAAACATTAGGGACATGCTGTAATATAGCCAAGCCAATCGTTTACAAAAGTCGTAAATTAGATCAGATAAGAAGGCTAGCGTATCTACTTGACCGTATCACCTTGTATCAGAAAGAGATAAATACTTGAACGAGACAGTTTAAATGGGAACACCATGAAGCCAACATATTTGATTAGAGCAAGTGTCGTAGTTGTCGCTATTGTCATATATTTATTGATACTTAATGCTGCTTTAATGAAGAAGACTGTTTGTACTTGTTGATGAAAGTAACAACCTTAACACTCATCTAGGCAGGCTGTTTTTAGTAACACGTCTACCCAAGGGTTGTTGCAACCTCCCCTAAAAAATTGGAACCGAACCTCCTATGAACTTGGTTTTGCTACCCATAAGTAACAAATGGCTATCAAATCAAAATATTCCTATAAAAGATCTAAATATCAGATTTTTGTTTATGAATCTAACTTCTAGGATTCACTTCACAAAATAAATGTCGCCCTCTGCTAAGTGTTTTAAAATTAGCGCTAAAAACCAACCACCGTCGAAGTTTCTAAAAACGAGTGGGAAAAATTTAATTAGACCCTAGATTGGTCATTGTTTTTTATTGAAATATTTTATCCTAAATCTTTCACCCATATTTGACCATATGCAATGCCCATAGTCCATGGTTTGGCTGACTGAAATGACCTTTTTTCTTTGCTTTCCTCCACACACGCAAACTAGAAATACTGCGCAGTTTTGGCTGAATTAGCAGACGCCAAATGCACTTTGAAATGGGCTTTTGCGAAATCAAGCCGATAAACTTATATCAAAATTCACCTTAAATGCAAGGTTACGTCATAATCTTGTTGAAAAATAAGGAGAGAACAAGAGCTATTCATTAATTTGGCCGGGAAATGACCATATTTGACCTTTCTTTAACATGTGAAAGAATAGGCCAGCTATTTACTGGTGTGCACCCTGTTCTGTAGGTTTAGACTTCATAGCATGCATATATATTTTTTTCAAAATGGCGACTTAAAATAATTTTAATGGTGTATTATTTAAAGCTACACTCTTAGAAAGCAAGGATCAAATATGAGACAAAAAGGATCAATTTTGATCCTTTTTAGCTATCAAATATGAGCTTACCCTTTAAGGATCAAATTGATCCAAAAATAAGGATCACAATTCTTGATCCGAAAAAAGGATCAAATATTTCTTATAAAAAGATCTGCCTAAAAATATCTCATTGAAGTGACCCTAGCAGGGTTTGAACCTACGCTAGCTGCCACGCCGCACGTACACCATGTAATTACGAGACCATCGCTCTAACCACTCGGCCACGGTACAGGCAGTTGACAAGTGTGGTGAAATCATCGTATTTATACAATTGTATACATTCCCGGCTATGTAGTGGATATGGGGTGTACTGAAATATGAGACAAAAGATCACGTTAGATCCAAACGCGGTATCAAATATGAGCTCATCCTTTCTGTATCAAAGTAATCCAGAAATACGGATCAAAACTTTGATATTGGAATCAAAAAGGATCAAAATAAAATGATCCTAAAACCGGATCAAAAATGATCCTGGTGAATTTGATCCATTTGTATATATTGATCCGAAAAAGGATCAAAAGTTACCCTTAAAAGATCAAAATAAAATGATCCGGAAAACTACTCGTTTATTTGATCCCGGCCTTCTAAGAGTGTATCATTATTTTATTATC
Source organism: Ophiothrix spiculata (assembly GCA_000969725.1). Lineage (NCBI taxonomy): Eukaryota > Metazoa > Echinodermata > Ophiuroidea > Amphilepidida > Ophiotrichidae > Ophiothrix > Ophiothrix spiculata. Next base: position 20,939 of record JXSR01S008742.1, read on the forward strand.
ATAATTAAAATTAGTTAAAAAACATATTTACCATAATTTAAAAGATATACCAAATTAAGCCAATTATATTGGCTAGTTATTGAGATAATGTACGTGTGATCAGCCTGTATACCAAAATGCATCAAAATGATAATAATGAATAGCAGAAAAGAATTGTTAATTGTTTCTCATGCGTTTTTCTTACCTCTTATTTTGCTCAGAAATATAACGAATCACAAAACATCTTACATAGGCATACACTTGTATTATTTATAATTTAAATAACCTTGTACAGTTCATCATATGAAGAGTTCAATTCTTAAATGGAAGCAGTGTCTTATCGTTATGAAAAACAATATATGTTTAATCTAAGTGGCTGTTTCGAATAATGAGGGTGTTTGAAGAAAGTGAAAAACAGACCGGCATTTTTTCAGGTGTATAATCTGTATACTTTTCACATACCCTCTATAACGTCAGTATTTTTGGCATATTTCGTATCCTTGTAATATAAACTTTAATGTATAAATGTAGAATAATGATGTTTTTTGAAGAAAGTGAAACATACATATATTTCGTAATATGTTGAACTTTTCCTGACTGAATTCATGACTTATGATCAGTTCGGTATTCAGGTTTCAAACTTTCGTAGTCCAGTCAAGCAAATTGCATAATGTTACACAATGCTATTTAAAACAAATAGTGAACATATACTTGTCCGAACATAATTCTCATGTCAGAGACGACTTGGCAACATTCCAATTAAGAATGTTTAAACACAGATCTCGTACCGTCTGAAAAATAATTCCACGGAGGATATTGCAATAATGATGACGCAAGAAAACTAGACAACTCCAGAAGATCTATGCATGTGCTGGCTCCTAGGGACACAAAAAGGTCATTTGTTAGGACCAAGACTATCCGGAGGTATTTTTAAAATCATGAGGCACATTAGTCCTTTTGGTATAGCTGTAGTTTTTATTCTAGAGGTAATTTTATATACTTTGGTCTCTGTTGCCTTAAGTTTTGGTCTCCTTGCCAAAGGAGACCAAAACGTAAGGCACATCTCATGATATATGTGAATCTGTGTTTACATTTTTTGGCTTTGTGGATTCTGCGAATTTGGTGCAAGAGATGGTTTTATATAGGCCTACAGCCATTTTGGCCCCTTAGGCACAAAGTCTTGAGCCCAAGACCTATGATTGACTACCGAAAGCCATTGTCTCCAGTCATGCAGGATCTATGTACCAACTTTGGTCCTTGATTGAGTTTTCTGTAGTTTCGGTGGTAGAGGTGATTTCATATACAGTAATTTTGGTCCCTACATCCCAAAGCACCTTTTCAACTCATAGTGCATAAATGTACCAACTTTGTCCCTTAGGGCTTATGTAGTCTTGGTGGTAGAGGCGATTTTATATACAGCAATTTTGGTTCCCAAGGTCTTGGACCCTGGGCTGAGACTACCAAAAGCACTTTCTCAAGGCATGGGACATCCATGTACCAATTGAATACGCTAGAATAAGAACATCCCAACTCCATGAGCTGCCTTCTGTCAAGTTATGTAAAATATAATTTGTGATTCATGTGGCTTATATACAGCTAGTTCCCGGGGCTTAAAACCTCTAATGGCACTTTCTCAAGTCATGGCGCATCTCTTGGTACTTGGTGTGGTTTTCCCTTTGCAGCAATACTTCTTTGCTATACTGGGAGACTTACTTTACTGTGCAGAGGTGACGTCATCAGCCTGATGAATCTCTGTACCAGCGTTGGTATTTATGGCTTGTGTACTTTTATTTCTATGGTGATTTTATAACCATTTCGGACCCTAAGACCCCGGGATCCTGAGCAACTGGGTCTGAGACTATATAATGGCACTTTCTACAGTTATGGGGCATATGTGTTCCAAGTTTGGTTCGTGTGGCTTTTGTAGTTTGGGAGTTAGAGGTGATTTAATATATATACGGGATAAAGTCTGCGTGTCTTCGGTGAACCAGTCTGAATATTACATAAGTACATTCAGTGGTGTCAATAACATGAAAGACCCGAGGCATTCCGTAGAGTCTGTACTCCAGAAATAGTCGAGAGAGGGTTCAACCAGTGGGTTAAAACCACATGGGAGCATAATTTAACAATTTTATTTCAGGTGACTATCTTTGGAATTAAGAGTGCACAAGCCCATTACAGGCGTGCTAAGAAACACATTTCAAAGTATAGACTTCTGCACTTAGCCTAGACCTAGGCGTGTGCACTCTCAATTCCAAAGTTAGTCGCCTGAAATAATGCTGTTAAATAATGCTCCCATGTGGTTTTAACCCACTGGTTAAGCCCACCCTCGACTATTTCTGGAGTACAGACTCTACAGAATGGTTCGGATCTGTCATGTTTTTGACACCACTGAATTTACATACGCATATTCAGACTGGTTCGCCGAAGATATGCAAACTTTATCCCGTCTGGTGATTAGGAACACAATGAGCGTTAAGTGAAGGGTTGCCATGAAACTGTCAGTAACGGCTGCCTTTCCAGAGGTCTATACTTTGAAATTTGTTTCTTAATTTAGCACGCCTGTAATGGACTTTCTTGGTTAAATTGTTACATTGTGTATGAAGATGCAAACAATCTCTCATGAAGCTGTCTTTAAAGTTTTAGTTTCATCAATCGGTCTACAAGTGTTGAGTGAAACGGTAAATAGCAATGAATCAATTAGAACGTTGGGAAATTCTATTCATTGGATAAAAACAACTTTGAAGATTTACAAAAACAATAGAATCAGTAACACTTCTATAACGTTGAATTAGTTGACACATTCAAACCGTTTAAATTGACGTAGAATTGTTGTTTCAAATAAAAAACAATACAAATTTCGATGACTTAACAGCTCGCTGCTTGAATAAAGATCAAAGTTCAAGAGCGTAGCTTCCTGGCGTAGTTTACCTGGATATATAAAGCACAAATTAAATGTTTTTCTTCATTTAGTCATGTTAGCTATTCATTAAGATAACATGGACGGAACATCACATAGAAAATACTCGTTGCCATATTATTATTGGAGTCTGATACAATGAAAAAGATATTAATAGGGCACCCATCAAGACACACAAATTAGTGGCATATTTTGTTTTCTGCTGGTCACCGTCAGAATTCAAAATAAGCCGGTGTTTTATTTCTTTATATTCAGCTGTACACATTTTTTCATCTAATAGGTTGTTATTATTGCATGTCACAGCCAACCCTTACGGGAATTACAGATGTGTCAATTATTTGACATAACTACTGCAACCTAATATCAAACCGAGTTGTGTCTTCATAAGTACTGACACAAGAACCATGTGAAAACAAACATGTAGGCCTACAGCACATATCATAAAGCAATCTTTCAGTAAATGTTATAACAAATAACCTGGCTATTACCGCCTTTACACTGATTGTAAAAAATTGAAATCGATTTAGGTCAATTTATTATTTTGACTTCAACCGGCGAGCGTTTAAACTGAAAACTTAATTAGACTCCTTTAAATGAATAATATGACATAAATAATAAAACCAAATTAAGTCTTATCATGCACTCATATTTATTGCTATCAATCTCAGACACACGGATTAAGGCTGGGTAGACCTTCATTTAGCATAAATGGCTTTTGTACTCTAACTCTCAAACTAATTGCATAAACCACATAAACTTATACATTTTTACAAGGGAAAATTTACCCTGAACATATTGGTGATGTTGGTTTTTGGCCATAAAATTGACCAATTGCCAAAAATAGGCCAAAAATTGCCATTTTGGTTGCAGCGGTGATTTTTTTTTTCATTTGTTGACTTTTTTTTTGGAATTTTTAAAAAAACTAAGATACAAATAAAAAAAACCTGAGAAAAACTCTTCTTTGACATTTGTTTCGAGATTCAAAAAGCAAAATAAGTTCCAGGGGAGGGTGGCCGTGGCAACTATTGCATGGTTGCCGTTCCGATCGTAGACTCAGGGTAAAAATCCGCTATTAAACAGATATATTTTCATATAGTTTATGCAATTAGTTTGATAGTTAGAGTACAAAAACGGTTTATACTATTTGAAGGTCTACTTAAGTTTCTTGACCTTTTAAATTGAATAAAAAGGTTGTAAACGTGGTTTTGACAGTTAGATTTTTCTTTTGTAATTGTTCTTTATTTTACTTATCAGTCTCATCTGGACATATCGTACAAGGTTTGGTCAACAGAGAAAGCTGTAGCACTTTGATTGTATCTTATTCCCCTATGGAATTATTTTATATTGATGTTAGAACAAATACATGTATAACTTTCGGTTTTAAACACTACTTCATCAAGCTGTCAAACGAAAGCTAACGATAATGACAGTAAGACGAACGGTAAAAATTGACCATCAGGGGATTTTTGCATGGATCACAATAGATTTAAAAGATACGTAAAATCCCGCTTATTGTGTAAATCAAGTTCCCGGTTTTTAAGGATCTATGAAGTTTAAGGGGACGGTCCTTTTTCAACAACGAAATGCCGAAATGTCATGTTCACTGCTAGATTATGCATACTTACAGAGTCGTCGCAGACTATCACAATTATTGGCGCTCATACAGATAGAGTCTCTAAATGATTATTTTTTTCAATTTTGGATTTTTATTTTTATGAACATGTTCAAAATGACGTCAACAATTTTCTTCAAAAAGGTCGACGCTTTTCCCCCCTTTTATCTCAACAATTTACGCAGTTGGATAATCCGGGCGATATTATCCAGATACTGCACTTTAATTGTTTTGGGATATTCTGTTTCACATGAACGAATAACAAATTATAAATGAATTTTCAAAGCTTGCAACGGCAACAAAAAGTAATCCTTAATGGAGCATGGACCATTTGCTTCAACTTTATTTCAAAATTTTTGGGATTGTTGCTCATATTTTTCTCATAACCCATTTTACGGCTGAATCACGTTTTGGAGATGTCAAAAAAATGTGTGTAATTATGGTAACGATAATAAATTTTACACTGTAATGCATAGGCGGCTCTGAAATACAAAATGCCAGTAAAATCAAAACGATCAGACTGAGTGGTTATCTTTCATAAGATAGTAAAATCAGATATTCCAATTCATGAAGGTTTCATTCACAGACCGAGTATGCATTTAAAATGTCCGCAAATGCTGTCGTTCTATATAAAGAAATCTTTCTGCAGAGTAATGTGCACACTGAAATCTGTCTGTTAACTGATGAGATTATGAACCTTTTTGCAAAGTAATCAAATTTAAATGTAAACTCCTAAAGTTGCGTTTTATCAAAAATCTAGGGTTTTATGAAATATTATGTAGCTACGTCTTTGTCTTTATGTGCCTATCAAAAGTACATTGAAGACATTTTGTCATGTATTTAGTGCAGGAACGTAACACTGACATGACTGACCCAAGTCCAAACAAAAGGAAGTGATGATCAATGCCCAGTATAGATTTTAAACGGCAAAAATAGTCATCCTTGTATGACAATATACTTCTATAGATTTGATAGGAAAGCATATACTTGGGACCTTGGGTCAGTGTTCCGGTATTCATTTTCCAGACCAGAACTTTAGGTCCGACTAAACAGGACTTATATTCCATGAAATGCTATTAACTTTTTATCGACTTCTCCATTACCATGCCGATGACAGGCGTGAGCATCTTTTCATAAATATGGACTCAAGAATTGTTTTTAAAACACTTTATAGCTACTAAACAAATACCTTCACCAATTCTCGATACTTTGACATCTATCCCCTGGGTAATGATTTACTTATAAATGTCAAAGTACTTCAGGTAAAACGACAGTAAGCTCATTTAACCTGTCAATACTGTATATTTTCATCCCAAAGTCCCTATGAATAATACAATGCAACAAAACACAACTTTAAGCTATTTTCAGTAATATTTTATTGGAAATAGCGTTGTTTAAAAAAGATCTTATCTGACCGCTTATCCTAATCAGTATAATATTTGTCCTTCCTTCCTTTTGCTTAGCTTTTTCATGTGAATTTTATTTACAACACGCTTATTTGTCATACTTTCTATCCGTCTATATGCAATAGTGACAACCTTTTATGTCTCTGCATGGTATTTTCTACTACGTCGTCACCTAAGGGGGTCGGGGTGGTTACCACCCCCCTGTTAAAATGAAATTGACGCGCCAAAAGTGTGGTTGTTTTATACTATAGTATAGGGTAGGGTATCCTCTTTCTATTGATACCAAAATCATGAAAATCGGTCAAGGCGTTACGCAATTATGACGTCATAAAGTACTTTAGGTCGGATATTTTCGCCGAAATCTGATTTTCGGAATGGTTGAGCTTGGATTAATTTCAATTATTAGCACATATTCCAATGGACTAAAACATGTTCAATTTTGCATTTGGTCAATAGCCAAACAGAAATAACTTTTTAGTAATCATTTAAGATTTACCACACTGCCGGTCCACATTCCCTTCTAAGTTGAGTTATATATATTATATATTTTTTTTCTTAATTTGCATTAAGATTAATGTTAAAACCTACTATTAAAGCGTTAAAAATGTTTAATTATACAAGTGAGCATATTCAAAAGAACTTATAATTACTCAAGGGTATTGTGTGATTATACTCTTATATACTTATTATTGTGTTATCCCTGACTTTCTATTCTAGGTTTTTCCATATATATAGTTGCATTAGATAAAATAAACATTTGTCTTTGGGATACTGTTATTGCTGTTTCTTATCATATTCAACTTGGCAGTTAATGATTACAATAACATGTATTAGTAATCGCGGTATATCCTCTTACAAACCGAGGCAGTCGCATCGCTCTGCTATCTAAACGTTTTAAATTTTACAATTTATATTTAAAGAAATAAAAGGAATTGAAGGAAATAGCAGTTGACTTAACTTACATAATATGCATTAATTTTTCATTAATTTACTTGATATACATTGGAAATCCTCACTGAAATTTAAAGAGAAGCAATTACTTCAATAAAAGTAAAATATGGAGAAATATTATATAGAGAGATATTATTTTACACTTACGGTAGCTTGTAATATTATGAGCTTTAAAGGCTTTTTTTTATGGTAATAAGAGAATCCAACCATTCTTACGAGATACCATTGGGGAAATAAATCCAATCTTTTTGACGCTTATCTTAAATCATATATACTGTGTCATTAGAGTGGTGTTATTGTCACTTCAGTAGTTTAAGAATTGATTTTCATAGTGCTCCTTGAAGATAGGAGAAACTCACATGAAGTTAATTAATCTTTTTTGTCATATTTATCCAGTGCAAGCCTGAATTAGCCCATTACTATTCTTACTCGGTGCCATGCATTAAAATATACATTTTTTTATTGATTATACATTCGAATTATATTTAATTATATAAGTTTGTCTTTTGTGAGTATTCTCCATATCAATAAAAATCACTCAATAATTTGACTGGTACACCAAACACATTGTATCATAATTTTTTCTATCGCATAACTTTTTGATATAAATATTTGTGAAATAAGTTAACTCGTTTTAACCCTCGTCTTCCTGGGCCATTTTGTTTGTAATACGTCTTCCTGAGGGAGAAGGGATGGGGTTTGGGGTTGATTTTGAAATTTACACGCCCAAAATTATTCTCCCCTCCCAATCGATAACAAGATCATGAAAATCAGTCGAGACGTTACGTAATTATGACGTCATCAAAAATGGCATTTTTTTCGAAAAAAAGCTATAAATGTTAAAAGTTCTAAATGTTGGAATTTCGTCGGGTTTTTTTCCCTTATAAATGATACATGTGTTATTTTTTGTGATTGTCAACTGTAATGACAGGCAAAACAAAAAGATAACTTTCATTTTATTTGAAAAAAAAATCTATTATAGGGCAATACTTGAATTTGAATACTGCAATACGCTGAAATATAACCCTCATCTACCCAGGGGGTGGGGATGATTGCAACCCTTCTCGAATTTATCCTCGTTGCAAAACTCAACTGGCTGGCGGATACCTGTCGGTTCTTGGCGGTTCAACCGGAATAAACAATAGCCAACCGCCAAGAACCGGCAAACAATCAATGGTTTAGTTTTGAAGCCGCCTCTAAAGTATAATCTCTTTTACATCCTTTGCGGTCAGTTCGATGAAAAAAATATCCAGGGTACCACTTCAGGGGTAGGGTAAGCTGTCAATGTTGGGTGGAGAGGGGTGGGAAGGGGTTGATGAGACCACGTGATTTTTTTGGCA
>JXSR01S008743.1:19896-43874 GCA_000969725.1 Ophiothrix spiculata
ATTACATCCTAATAGTCTAATAAATCACTTCATCTGTAAACATGTTGTTCCATATGCTGCAACCCATAATTTCGTAAAAAAGGAAATGTTAAGGTAAATTTTTGGGGAACATAAAGGATTTGTAAACATACCTTGTCGCTCTGCTATAATTTATATATTAAATCTTCCACTTGTTACTTTCCGTGTCGTCTTGCTACTAAAATTATTGCCTGAGGTAACAAAATTGAATTTTTTTTAAAATAAATCATCTCTTTAGAGTGATGGGTACAGTGCAGATAAATATATAACCTTGAACATGTTCTACAAAGTCAAATGAAAATTGCCAAACTCTAACTCGTGTTTGTCAATTTTACTCTATTATACAACTTTGTCTTGTAAGGCACTATGTTCGTTTACTTGTAGGGCACCATGTAAGAGGAAAAATCCTGCGTTTATTATAGACTATTGAAGATCAGTTAAATGATAGACTGAATTGATCAACTATGACTGCAATGAAGAAGATGCAATATCTTATTGATATTGTTACATGATATTTATGTTTCAAATTACAGATAACTGTGAAAAAATTGCCAATGAAGATCAAAGTGACATTGATAATGACAACATTGGAGATGCTTGCGGTATGTTTTGTACAGTATATTGAAGAAAAAACATGACAACCCCATAATACTTTACTTCAATATATTTTTTATTTTTTATTTGTATCTCATGATCTAATGAATCGTTCGAGCAATTGCTCAAGGTAAGACATTTTAAGTAAATTTGTATTACAGTAGAAGTTTGTGGTTTCGGAAGGAAATACAATTATATTGGCCTATTAAATGAAATCATATAATATTTTAAATAGTTGAAACGTTTAGGAAAATTTTAATTAGATTGATTTTGTTATAGATATTCAACAGCAAAGCATACAAAACACACAAAACATGTCGTGACTCCATCAAACACGACCAGGTAGCAAGTGCTGAACACCAGCTTCTGTCCACCACATCTAAGAGCTTTGACACCTTAGTCCTATGTGGTTGGTAGATTCCCTTATACTATGCTCTTAAGATACTCAATCTTCACTGACAGAAGCTAGTTAGTTTTTATTTATTCTTGTTACATTAATCGTTCACTTCAGCACCTTATATAAAATGAAAGTTAGTGAAAAAATCACCACTTTCTTCTTCTACCATCGTGTTTATTGTGTCGGATAGGATATAGCGAGTGGTTCTATAGGTCTCCGGTCAGAATTAAAAGTATCTTAGTTTTGTTTTCAAATTAATTCAGTTTTCATAGTTATTTAAGTGTTGCAAATAATCACAAAATATTACGTCAATATAATCATTTGTTGCAGATAATTGCATATTGATTTACAACCCAGCTCAGAGAGATACCGATAGAAACGGTGTTGGAGATGCATGTGGTAAGAGCACAAAAAAAAAAAATCGGGCTACAATGATCTTTTATCCTTATATTCTCATTCGCAATGACAATGGAATAGACAAATTTTTGCAAATATTACATCCTAATAGTCTAATAAATTACTTCATCTGTAAACATGTTGTTCCATATGCTGCAACCCATAATTTCGTAAAAAAGGAAATGTTAAGGTGAATTTTTGGGGAACATAAAGGATTTGTAAACACAGATGATAATTGTACAACTTTGTTGTAAAGCGGGTGAATAATTCCCAAAGCTAATTTTAACATTCCAACCATTGAGATATCTAATGAGCACTGTTCTTTTTTTTCATTTCTCAACAGATACGAAAACAGGTAAGTATTTCATATTGTTTTACTATAGAATCCATCCTGGTTGCCAATCAATTAAGGAGCTGAATGCAAATGGGTCATGTCTTAAAACTAGATATCATCAACATTTGAAACACACTAGCTATCATGGTCAAGAAAAGTGATAAAGCCAATATATAAATTATCTTTGTCTGTGAGGCAAGTCCATATCCCAGGTCCATACGATTATAAACCAGCCGGAATAGGTATGACTCAGCACAACTTGGAGATGTTATGTGTATCTTCATGAGCATTAAGCATTGACAAAAATACAAATAATGTAATGTAGAATAACTTGAATGCTAACTTTTTAAACTACACTTGTGTATCTTTATCTTTATGTAGATATCCAGCCTCCCACCATAACATGCCCAGGTGATATCTCCAGTCGCAGCAATCCAGTCTCTTTCGTTGCGACTGCGGTCGATGCATCTGACCCGTCTCCTGTCGTATCATGTACTCCTTCTTCGCCATTCAGATTCAACCAAGGAGTGAACCCAGTAACATGCACTGCTAGAGATGCTGCAGGCAACGGAGATATGTGCACATTTCGTGTTACTTTAGGTATGGCAAGATTATGTAATATGTGATGGCTCACCCCGAAAGGGGGGGGGGGGCTTTGCAGATGATATCAATTTTGATTTTATCATTTCATCTGTTGCAGCATTTTTAAGCTTCAAGATGACACCTTACTTGTTGAAATTGATCAAGGCAATCAAATTTTACAACAGAAAATCTGTTGAAATTTTTTATTATTTTCTTTATTTTTTGCTGCCTATTTTCGCCATTTTCTCGAAAAGTGTTCTGTCGTTAAGTCCCCCTTTTTGGGGTGAGTCATCACATATATATATCAAATTCTCATACTGCAGGAACAATTTCGGTAAATAGTATAGCTAGCTATCATTACTCAAGAATGCTGAAATGACCAATTAAGATAAATAAAAAGGCAATTTTGATTTGCTAAATTGGTAATAATGCTTGTAAACTGTTCTGATAATAGGTTGTTTTAATGGTAAAACAAAAGAGAAAAATGTAATTCAATTTTGACATTTTAATTATATTTTTGAAAAAATATTAGTAATGTGATTAATACTCCGGTATAAGTATACTTTAGAATACTCTCAATATGAAAAAAGATCTGCATGCACTATATTTTCTATATAAATATTACTTAAAACATTAATCTTAAATCATGAGACATGCATTTACATAACCAAGGAAGGTATGTCGTCTATGGGCAAATGTAGGCAGTAATATACGAGACCGATATGAGACTGTTGAAATACTGTACAATCTTGCTACAGAATTTAGAATCTTACGCACATCAAAGAAACTTAGACAGCATACAGTATTTTGTGACTTATTTTCCTCTCGGTATATCGATACCATTCCCAGACACCATATCTCCAGATATCACCTGCCCCAGCAATATGTACGTAACCAGTTCACAGATCAGCCTACCCAATCCACCAGCTACTGATAACGTGGACACATTGCCGACTGTTTCCTGCGACCCATCCTTTCCATTGAGCCTCAGTCAGACGGTCACCACGATCAGATGTACAGCAACTGACGACTTGGGAAATTCAGATACATGCTCATTTACTGTAACCTTGGGTTCGTATCTATTTATCATATTTATTTATCATGTTTATTTATCTGTATATTTATTTTATTTATTGTTAATCTTACTAGTAGTTTCTTGTGACTGCTAATTGCTGAATAAATCTTGATCATACAAATTATTTATTTTACTTAACAGTGCTGCGGAATAACCGTGATAGCACGGTGACATTGAAGCCACCATTTCCCCCCGTGATGAAGAATGCTCTGCGGGAGCAGTAGAGCTTATGTGTGTTTTTACACCAAAACATAAAAGTTATCATCTTAAACAGTCTGCTCTCAAGTCGTCTTCTACCTCAAGACCACTTTCAACACATTTTAAATGTTCTCAATTAGTTAGAGATCTTCGTTAGCTTTTGCATGAGAAAGTCTTGAGATTCTTTATGCATAAAGTTCATAATGTTTCCAAAGAAACACACATTATTAATTATTCTTTAAAATATAAACCTGAATGAACTTATTATTATTAGTTTCGCAACCGTGAATATTACCATTGACTGGGTCACAAAAATGGCCAACAATTGCAATTATCTATGTTACAATTGATTGGATGAATGGTTTAAAAAACTCACTTGGAACAATTGAAATATATGCATACGTCTGGAATCATCATTTTTTGCAGGTAAAAAGAAATGGCTCATGGTGTTCGTTGACTAGCTACCTCTCTTTCTTCCTATTATTATCTTTTATGCTGTTATTGTTTAATTTTCCTTTACAGACGCCACAGATCCTACCATACAGTGCTCAGACTTCATCTCATCTTCCGCAGTCGCAATTCCATCTCCTACAGTATCTGATAATGTAGACTCATCCCCGACCGTCTCGTGCACGCCAGCAATAGGAACCGTGGTTTCTGCTGCTTCTACGCAAGTCGCATGTACGGTAACAGACAGCGCAGGAAATTCAGACTCGTGCACGTACAACCTTTTTGTTGAAACTGGTATGTGTTCTTAAACTTGTTCAAACTCATGACACGGGTTCTTGCACAGATGTGGAATGATAATTATTGGTCCTGGATAGCAGAACCAAAAAACAAAACAAAAAAACCCTTATGTTATCTATATACTAGTATGTGGTATCCTCCCATGGCAAAGAACAAAGTCCATCTGATCTGCATCTGCTATAACCAGGTGCCCAAGACCTACAAGTACATGAACATGCAGCTATACTCCCACAGAGTCAAGCAAAATAAAACAGTATTCCTATTGAGAAAAGTTACGCTCAGCAAATATATAATGATAAAACTATAGGAAACTTCATAGATGACCATCTTCTCCTCGTTGTCACCGTTATCTACTTCAAGAAAGCCTTTGATTCCATGTTCTCAGTTCTTACGGTGACGGAATTTCAAAACCAATACCCTGTGCTACCCGTGCTATGAGTGTGCGCTATACGTGAAAATGTTAACATTGTAGATTCAATATCATTTAAAACATATCTGACCCATTTGATGCCTAACACCAGTCTCAGTCGTCTAACTAAAGCCTTATGTTATGTCATATACATCTCTTTCCAGACGACAGTTTGAATTTTTCAGATGATAGCACGTTGCTTTTATTCTCAATCCAAGAGGCATCAGTTTCAGAGCACGTCAAAATTTAAAATAACAATGGGAAAGTCACGCCTTTGGCAAAAATGGCCACCAATTCAATATGTTATTATAAAAGTTCCAAATATCGAATTTTCATCGGTTGTGCTGGAATATGTTAATTTTAAGATGTTTTGTAAGTTCAAGATTTTTCATCAAAATGACCGCAAATGATAAGAGAAATAGCTACAAATTAACCAATACGTCATGAAATAAACCATTGCACTGATAAAGATATATGCAAAACAATGTGATTCGATAGTTTAACAATTTCAGTGAAGGTACCATAATGTGTTACATATTAAATGAGACTCGTAAAAATAGTGGTACCCGGATAAATTTACCAAATGTCATTGAAATAACGCAATATTCGATGGGCTCATAACTAAATTTCAACCACATTGTTTTGCAGATTGAAGTTTCACCGTTGTTCTTAAAATTCTTTTCCAGATGTTGTTTCTACAGATGCTAGTTTAAGTCTGGATGCAGAATACATTCCTGCCTATGATGTTAAAACATCAACTGAATACACAAAATTTGCATCGGATTTTGAGAAACAGGTAATCCACTATCTATATATCTATCTATCTATATAGGACGTTGGCTCCTCGATCAAATTCAGACCATCTATTCCTATCTTGCGCTTCAATATATGCCTTGTGGAAGGTGGTGCCAACAATGATGTCATCTTCCCATCTCTTCCTTGGTCTTCCCTGTCTGTTTGTGCCAGTGACAGTTTTCATAAGAATTCGTTTGGGTAGGCGGATGTTGTTCATTCTACACAAGTGACCAAACCATGTCAGCTGCGAGACAGTGAGCTAGGATCCTTTTTGGTTGAAAGTGGCAGGAGGAGATTCTTGACAGAACTTCTTCATTTTGGATCTTTTCCTTCCAGCTGATATTAAGGATTTTTCTGTAGCATCGCATCTCAAATGCTTCCAACTTCTTCATGTCATTCTTTTTGATGGTACAGATTTCAGAGCCATACAGCCATATATAAAATCCACTAGTATTATGCAATCATTATTTCCTTTTGTCTTTCGTATAATATTATGGGAGTAGTTCCATTTGGACAGATATGTAATTACACAACAAAAATACGATCATGTTATAAAATAGCCTTAGTACTACATACAGTTTTCTAATTAATATCATATGATTTCAATTATCTCTTCAGACAATTCAACAAAGCCATGATAGCTCTTTTGTATTATCAATTTATTAACATGTAAAAGCAGAAACAAACAATTCAAAACTGTTTTATTAATATTTCAAAAACGGTATTTGATATGTAAATTAGTTGTTGTATGAGCTTACATGCGTTTTAGTAGTATAGGGGATTTTAAAGAATGACCCACATCCGGATCAAAGGTGAAAGGTCACCAGCCATATTTGGGAAAAAAAACCCACCATTATATGGGTCATGCGGTATTTGATATGTAAATGCAACAACTATTGCATGTTATACTACTCGTTTTTTCTATATTTAGACCGAAGAACTGCTATTGCAGAATGGCGTATCAGCTGATGTACAGGTCACAGATGTAAGGTAATTCATATCATTATCATCTAACTTAATGTAGGAGTAAGTGCGCCATATAGGACCTATAAAATAGGACGTAGCAAGAGTTTGTGTGAATATCAATTCATGGAAGATTTAATCAATTTAAAGTACGCTGAAGCACTCAGGTCCAATAAGGTATGATACGAAATATATCCGGTCGCCATTTTTCCACATATGATCATCATTCTTGAAAAACTCTCAAATACACGACATTCCATTCAAAAATTTCGTATTTGCAACCCCAAATAACCAAATACACACAAAAACGCCCAAAATACTTCATTTTCCTCAAATATGCAAATTAGACCACACCCACCTCATCAATATTCATCATTATGCAAATTACTCCCACTTGCCTCATTAATATTCAACCTCTTACATCCTCCCCCTTACTACTAAAACCCTTTTACAATCAAAGCAATCAAATTTTTTTTTTTCAAACTGAAAACAGACCTGGGAGTGTCGTCGTCATATTTATCATACTTGTACGTGTGACATCAATATCGACCGCAGAAATGGAGGAAATTCTTGTTAATCAAACGACAACAATCAACTTAATCTTTACTGATGCTAATGCTATAGGTGGTATGACTCTGATAGGTGTGTCTGTTAGTCAGTGTAAGTACTCCTACTTTCTTTACGCATTGTCTAGTCTTTGTAAGTACTCAATAATTCTTAAGGCTTTTTCTGGTCTTTGCGGGAATTTCAAAGCTCTCACAATGAACTTATCAAGTCATCCCTCTGCATGTAATTATTTTACCATGGAAAGACACAGGTAAAACTCATCAACATTTTTCATGTGAGCAAGTTGATGGTTGCAGTTAAGGATGAAAGCCATGGCTCACACAAAACTATTCACCCATTTGTCCATGTACCAAATCACCGATATATTGCTCATGGGCAATATGTGAAAAAGAAAAAATTCTCGCCACAGCAAACAGTGTGATTGAAAGTCGATTCTTTATATTTGGAACGCCGGTGTTGTGATATTGCAAGCAGGGCTTGACAAAGAAAAAGATGAATTAGTGTTGTTTAGGTTATCAAAAACAGCCATTTTCAAGAAATAGGTTATTTTTTCATTCCCTAAGTGTGAAAACGGTATCAATAAAATTGCCACTTAGGGTGTGAAAAGAGGGAAATATATATGTTGGCTCCAGAAAGACTGCCTCCTCCCCCGCAGTTTGGAATACTACTTTTTTTAAAAAAAGTTTTATCCTTTACTCATTTAGTGATTGATGTAAATTTAATCCATATTTCAAATAAGTCAGTTACTGAACATGCTGAATAGAAGCTTTGTGTAGCGTAGGTTTCTTTTTTATGATCTGTATTAGACGTTACATTGGCATCTTACTTTAATTCTATTTGATAAATAAATATACTCTATGACAGTGGTGGGCAACCTACAGCCCGCGGGCCACATGCGGCCCGCGTGATCTTTTTGTGCGGCCCGCCAACTTGCTCCCAGAGAAAAATAATAATCTGTAATTTTTGAAAATGGTAGCACCAAATACAATTGTCATTGTGTGTGGAATGAACTTGTCATCTCAGAAATCTAGTATTCATTAAAATATGAACCAATAATATAAACATTATAAAAATGTCGTACTAGTCCGGGGTACTAGTGTGCCTCCTGGAGATAAACTGTAGGGACATCCAGAGTAACATATTACAGAAAAACATGCCATTCGGTGCGTTTTTCAAGAAAATTAGACTTTTGGGGTTCAGACTTTTTGTGATATGTTATTGTGGTTGAAGATGATATCGGTACTCATATCATATAGGTCTCAATGTTCTCTCTCTCTCTCTCTCAGATCTTCTTGGCTAAATTCGTAGTTTTACCGTACCCATAGTGAAAATTATATATAAATATTCTAGTATTTTGGGTTCGGCCCGCGAAAAATATCACAACTCATTTTTGGCCCGCGGTAGTGAAAAGGTTGCCCACCAGTGCTCTATGAGCAGAGATGACCATCATTTATTTTTAGTTTTACTGATAAAAATGCATGTTCCTTTAATCACTATTTTTACTCTATGTACTGACAGGTTATTTATTATCCTGAACTATGATAATTGATTGATTGGTAAGGGAAAGGAAACAGAGACAACAAAGAGTTCTCAATTGTGATGCCTTCCTAAGTTTTACATTAAAACACCGGGAATAAACATAACAATAGGGTTAATAAGCAATAAAACCCCATAGCAATAAGAGCTCGGCGCACCACCATTAAGGATGTTAAACCTGTCAAGATTTCCTTCTTCAGTCTTTCTATATAGTTGATCTTTATTGTAATGAATTTTAAGTACAAGTGTACCTTCCCAGGTTGTACCTGCTGCTTTTGCCTGGTAATCATAATATTTCAGTGCGACATCGTTTCAGCAATATTTCACTGTCTTCGTTTCTTTCACAGCTACGGTTGCCGTCAATCCTGTAGAGGAAGGTATGTCATTTCTTTGATATTTGTTTACAACCATATTTATATATATAGTAAATGGTATGCTTAATATGTGTTTGATGTCCTCTAATACGTATCGTCCTTTGTAGGCTTGGTATTGAAGCTATTCCACAAATGATGCTCCAAACTCCAAATGTATGTAGTTCATATTTCAATTAATAAACACGCCTGCGTTAAAGATTTTTCCATATAATGTAAATAACATTCATGTTCGTCGACGATTTAAAATAAGAACGCATATGAACTGCGGAAGATTTTTAAACATATGATGGAATTAGTGGAAAGTTTGCACGAAGTGATCCAAACAACTTGAAACGCCCATGTTTCAAGGTATAGCATAACCTATATCTGATTAATTTGCTTAACAAAACTATGTATAATTCTCAAAATCTAACCAATATTTCATCAGCTTTGCACAATCTCACCATACGATCTATCTTATATTTTTTGCACAGTTTCATGGACAACTTGGACATCCTGGAGCACATGTAGTGCAACATGCGGACAGGGGCAAAATACAAGAACACGGACTTGTGAAGATCCAAACCAGACTGGCGATACATGTCCTGGTCCATCTACGCTTCAAAGTAAGTCATCATCATCATCTGTCGGCTATGGCGTCTCCAGCCACAAGGCTAATTTTAATCATGAATTCTGAACTGTTCTTGAAAGAAATAATACTCTTGATTGTCTGCCAGTGCCATTTTGAATCACGTTGCACAGTGATCACTGAATTCCCTACTGAGTCTATGAAGCACCTCGATATCAGTGCGAGTTATTTTTAGAGTCCTATCTCTTACACAGATATCATTGCACACTTGAGTCTTGTTTAAGTATTTTTTTTTTACAAAGGGGTAATTCTGGTAACACATGGTAATATGAGTTGGTTCTCAACCAATGAAATTATAGGATTATTATCAGCTACATAATGGTTGTATAATATTTGCCCTGTTGTTTTAATGATAATTAATGTCTTCTATTATTAATACACGTTTGATATAAGCATTTACTCTATATGTTTCATTAATGAATTGACATGATTTCCGAGTGTCAGATACTCTAAGGCAACTTTGTTGTTTAATTTCAACACATATAATTTAGAAGAACATATTTTCTTTCAGGAACATGTGGTAACAATGCAGATTCTGATCAAGACGGAGTACCCAATAGTTGTGGTAAATATTTGCTAAAATTCAGAGAGATAACTCTTGAACCATGTATTAGCATGGCCTCTGATACCGTACGTGTTTAATTTGTTGAGAGGAATATTGTGGTTAATAAGAGTATCAAAGGCCTTGCTTAAATCAAGGAAAACAGGTAACAGATATGTATATGCTACCCAAGCCGGTGGAACTGATCATCGGGCTGGTATGGTACCCCTGGTTCCGATGACCGAAGATCAATTGCTTTCATTAATTACTACATTTTTGCCAAGATTTTCATTTCTTTAAATTATGAAAAAAATAATAATTCATAATTATGTTACTTGAATCTGACAGACTGAAACTGATAGCATTATGTACTATTATTTGGGATGTATGAATATAGCCCGAGAATTTGAAAAGAAACTATACTATTGTATGATAAAATTTGATTGACAATAATACACAGATACAATTATTGTGCATGCGAGCTCATGTAACATCCATAATTTTATCTTAATTGTAAGTCCATTCTAGACACCTATTCAAATCAACAGGTTTTTCTTTATATAGCCTAATTGTGTAAACTACATTTTTCAGTCCTATACCATTTTATAATTTGGCCTATAATGATCGTAATTATTATTTTTTAATATTTTGTCACAATATTTGCGATGTAGACAATTGCGTCAACGATGCTAATTCTGATCAGGCGGACAGTGACGGCGATGGAATTGGAAATGTCTGTGGTGAGTACTCGATGATAGTTTGTGATCATCAAACAAAAAGTTTGCAGCTGATACAAAAATTACGGCTTAATTGTAAATAGAAATTCTTGATTTTTATGGTTTCCCCTCTTTTACAGAGACTTAGTAGTTTGTCAATGCATTCAAATATATAGCCATATATATCAGCCATAATGTCATATTATGGCTCTTGTTTTGTTTAGTCCATCTAGATGGACCTCACAAGCGAGGTCCATCTGGATGGACTAGTTTTGTTTTAAAAATGATCAAAAGCCTCTCAAAAATGTCGACCAATTAGTAAACTGTGTTTTGCTTTTACTAGCCCTTCAGAAGGAGACCTGAGGATCTCAAGCCAAGAGATGTTAGGTAATCATTATTGATGTCCCATCAATTACAACATAGTCTTCAGGAATGATGTTTTATTGAGTGAAAACAGTGAATTATGGCCTTTTAACATTAGATGAAGTGTGATAAAGGATGGGAGACAGTGGTCAAATTATCGGGGTTCGCTCTTCAGTCCGAAAGTTCGCTAAAGGCTAGCTAGTCCGAAACGGTTTTCAATCGGGAAAATAACCTTCAAAAGGCTCGCTAGTCCGAAAAAACAACTCGCTGGTCCGAAGGTACGCTACCCTGGAAAAAATCAAGTACAATTCTAGTACAACATTCCTGAGATGCACATTTGGAACACAATTATAGTACAGTTTTAGTACAAACTATTTTTGTACTCGATTTTTACTAGGGTAGTCCGAATAGGCAAATAGGCTCGTCGGTCCGAATTGTTAAAACAGCTTGCTAGACCGAATTAGAAAAATGGCTCGCCAGTCCGAATTTTAGAAAGAGCTCGTTAATCCGAATATGAAAAAAAGGCTCGCTAGTCTGAATTTTGAAAGTTTACCCAACCCTTAAACTGACATTACAAGACCAAAATGCACAACATTTAACCTCAAAGGTCAGAAATAATTCAATTCGTCTTATTTTCGTTTCTTTTTAATGAAAAACAGTTACTTACCGCCAAAAACGCAAGTGTTGAACTATTATAATCTTTGCCCAACTGATATATTTACAATTTTCAAAATGCACCATAATTTTAGTATTGGTCGTCACACATCCATTATTTTTTCTGTTATGGGACCTCATTGGAAATAAGCTTGCTTCTTTTGTTAAGGCGTATGACTCAATGTTACGTGTTTGCAAGTTTATTTTGTACCATAACTTTTTAACAAAGTGCTTAAAGTTAATAAAAGTATACATTTCCAGAAAGGAATTTTCACAAGGAACATGATGGTGATGTTGATTTTTGAGAAAATCACGAAAAACACATTTTTTGGCCATTTGGGTTTCCATCCAAGCTAAAAATAACATTAAAAAAAAATGACCTAGGAATGGGAATTTTGATTTTAAACACCCACTCGGATGTTGCGTCATTTTTACTTTTTTAGGATTTTGGCCAATTTTTTGATTTTCATGCCAAATAAGGTCAAAAAATGACAAAAAATGGATAAAAGTGAATTTTTGATCTTATTTTGCATGAAAATCAAAAAATTGGCCAAAATCCTAAAAAGTATAAATGACGCAACATGCGAGTTGGTGTTTAAAATTCCCATTCCTAGGTCATTTTATTTTAAAATGTTATTTTTAACTTGGATGGAAGCCCAAATGGCCAAAAAATGTATGTTTCGTTATTTTCTCAAAAAATGTGATTTTAGGTCAAAAATCAACATCACCATCATGTTCCTTGTGAAAATTCCTTTCTGGGAATGTATACTTTTATTAACTTTAAGCACTTTGTTAAAAAGTTTTGGTACAAAATAAACTTGCAAAAACGTAACATTGAGTAAGGTGCATACACCCCATAAGGGGGGAAAGCACGTTACTCAATTTAAAAAAACATTTATATATATATTTTATATCACTGATGTGATCGGATTCTAACCAACCACTCTGTTAAATTTATTAATGCGATATAGTATAGTGAAGCAAGTCAAAGAGTCAGATAGATACGCTGCATATTAATACTTGTTCTGCAATTTTAATGTTTTAACGTCATTACAATTGTTTACATACTTGTTTTATTTCTCTCCAGATACGGTGGCTGGTAAGTATTTCGATATTTATTTTGATATACACTACTTTAAAATCACCTGGTAATAACACGACGAAATCATTAATAGGTAAATATCATAGAAAACCACCTACCCCACGCGTTTTCCTCGTCGACTAACCGAAAGGAACCAACCATTGACCATCCTAAAGAGAAATCAGATTAAAATTATTAAATGCAGTCCAAAAATTCCTGATATTATTGAAATCATTAAATTTCCTACAAATCAAATCTGCAGGGTGCGTACGATGAGAGCTTGTGAGACTACGCATCGGTAATGAAAATGCACAGCGCGTATCTTGATTGGTTGCTTGCACGGCGATCGCGTGAAAAGAAAAGTCTTTCGTACTGCGTGAGGTGAGACGCTTGCTTACTCTACGCATTTGTTGCGTTCAAAATTTCATGATTTGTAGGAAATTTAATGACTTCAATAATAGTTGCTCTTCACCACAAGGATAAAGTACAATTCGTCATGTGAAAACATCAACGTCTGACATGTGTATATTTGTAATTATTTCATTAAGTCTAATTTAATTCAATTTGATTAATTTAATTTAATTTAATTTAATTTAATTTAATTTGTTAATTGGTTAATTTAATTTTTAGTTTCAAACTACACATTTTACCACATAATGTATCATAACGAAAAAGAAAAAATACAGCAGAAAGAGTTGAAATGGCCTCTGAAAACCACAACCATACATAGATTAACGGGTTGTGCAAGTCGCACAACTCTGCCCAACAAAATAAAAACGCAGTATGTGCATTTCTTTCCTTTTTGCTTGTAGAAATCCTGCACAAATGAGCATATGATTCTCTTTCATATCCTAAGGCAGTATCTACTAACATACCGTATGTAAATACCGTCTTTAGCAAAGGAATGGATTGAAGTGAAATTGCACTGATGTGGAATGGAAGTATCTAAAATAATAAGTAAACTAGGAACTAGTAAAAGTGCTGATCATGATGAAATCAAATCGGGTGTCATTAAGAAAATTGGGAAAGAAACTGCATATCCCTTATCATTGATCTTCAACGAATCTTTGTGGAATTGTAGTAAAAGTAGTTCCAATATTCAAGAAAGATAGCCCTGAATCATTTGGCAATTACAGACCAGTTTCAGTGTTACCTTGCCTTTCAAAAATCCTTGAACGAATTGTTTACAATCGTACATATGATTTCTTAACAAAACATAATGGTTTTTTTTATGAAAAACAGTACGGATTTCGAACAAACCATTCAATATATATGGCAGTTTTAGATTTGTTAATGACATCGATAAGGCAAATGATAAAAACATGAAAACTATAGGTATCTTCATGGATTTATCAAAAGCTTTTGATACTATTGACCATAATATATTATTGCATAAATTGTATCATTATGGATTCAGAGGTATATCTTATGACTGGTTCCAAAATTATTTAAACAATACGTCGTTTATAATTCCTCAATTTTACAAACTTAGAGAAAACGTTATTTGTGGCATTCCCCAAGGGTCGATCTTGGGTCCGTTACTTTTTATATTATATATGAATGACATATGTAATTATGTAATTATGTTACTTTGCTAAATACAATTCTTTTTGCTGACGACACAACTGTTTTTTATTTTCATAAAGATATTTCGGTTTTATGTGATATTGTCAGCAGTGAATTAACAGAAATTTGTAATTGGTTCTAAGCTAACAAATTATCTCTAAATGCAAAGAAAACAAACATGATGTTCATTGGTACTCGTATGCAAACGTAACGTGTTCAGATAAAAATATTAACCTCGATGGATGCACTTTAAATCGTGTGCGTGAAGCTAAATTCAGAGGAATAATAATCGATGAAAACTTAACAATGGAAAAACAAGTTGAAACTGTTTGCAGAACGTGTTCTAGGAATATTGGCGTACTTAATAAGTTGAAAACTTTCCTTCCACAAAATATCTTATACAAATTATACTGTAAATAATTGTACTTTGGTGTTGCCCTACATTAATTACGGTCTTTTGTTATGGGAAATTGCAACAAAGGATTAATAAATAAGGTTTAACGTCTTAAAAAACGAGCAATGAGGATAATTTCAAACAGTGCATATCTTTGACCTACTAAAACCATATTTACTGCATTAAATTGTCTTAACATATTTGACATGTATTTGAAAGAAACCTCTATATTTATGTTTAAATACAAACAGGGATTGTTACCTTCATCTTTTGATAATTTGTTTACTACAAATTGTGAGAACCATCAATACAATACAATACACGAAATAAAAACGACTTTGAAATCCCATACATCGGTTTAACATTGGATCTAAAATATGGAATCGTTTACCAAATCGTGTCAAAGATTCAATGTCAATAGACCATTTTAAGAAAAATATAAAAACTATGTTATTAAATTCAAATTAATGTTTTTCTTAAATTCATCGTGTTTATTCATGTATTAATATTATGTATGCACTAATTCTTTGACATATGTTTCTTTTTGAGATTCAATGTTCTGTTTGGTAACTTCTTAAGAGGCTACGAGTGGTTGAGTGGAGTGTAAGAGGGTATGTGAGTGAAATATTTCACTTCATCGTGTATTTTTTTGCTTTTATTGTCTTCTGTTTGTAAAGGGGTGCAACACTCGACAGGCTTTTTACTTCTGGTTGCATCTCTTCCATCTGTTTGTTTTTATGTTAATTTTATTTTGTTTTTGATGAAAATAAAAATTGTTTGGTGGAAATCTGCTATGCTTATACTGCATTTTTACTTTTTTTTGGGTCTTAGTAGGTCTTATGGTTTGTATTTCTTCTGAATCGTGTAAGGATCTTCCAAAGCAAATTCACACCAATCGAAAATTATTCTGTTATTGTTTCTAGAAAAGATCTTCCAAGCAAATTCACACCAATCGAAAATTATTCAGTCATTGTTTCTAGAAATGTGCATAGCGTGTATAAACATACATTAAAGGGGCAATTTATGATCCACTTTTCATCTTCAATGTCACCCCTATCAAAATTGAGTTTTTCTTCTAGTAAGAAGCCTTGGTATACATATAAAGTACGAACCCCAAACCATTTTTTCAAATGTGATTGCATTTTTGAGGAAAGAGAGAAACTATTTCAGTTTCTAAATACTGTCAGGATCCGACAGTAATTACAACAATTTTTAAAATACTAAAAAGCTTGTAACTATAAAATGAATGGTCGGAATCAAGTGACAAGTTTCAACATACATTTATGCTGTACGTTGTACTCTTTTATTTTATTTAGCTAGAAAAGAGGTGCAGTTTTAGTCACATCGGAATCATGAATTACGCCTTTAAGGTCTTTTGTCTTTACTAGTTTACATTATTCTTAACATGTTTTAAGTATTTAGATAAAATTTGCCATGTTTTTCAATTGTCTAAATGATTCAAATGTTCAGTAGAATATTTTTAAGACATTATACCTTCTTATTTACGTAGATCGTCCGCCTCCAACCATAACATGCCCAGGTGATATCTCCAGTCGCAGCAATCCAGTCTCTTTTGTTGCGACTGCGGTCGATGCATCTGACCCGTCTCCTGTCGTATCATGTACACCATCCTCTCCATTCAGCTTCAACCAAGGAGTAAACCCAGTAACATGCACTGCTACCAATTCAGGAGGAATCTCAGCTATGTGTTCATTTGATGTTACTTTTGGTAAGATATAAGATTGGGCAGAATTATTGAAAATTGTTGACAAATTGCCGTTAGTAATAAATATGCCAAATTTCAAGCAAAACACCATTATAGAAAATGATAAAAAAAATATAATAAAAGTTAATGTTATTAGTTTAATCTAAACTAACCAGTTGATAATTTGTTTTCTTTTTTTTACATAGACAACACACCACCTATTATTGTTTGTCCAGAGAATATAATAAGCTCATCTCCAAACCAGTGGTCACCAACAGTTTTTGACATAATTGATTCAACTCCTACTGTCCAATGTACTCCTGCATCGCCGTCTTCCTTGACTCCGGGAGAAAATCAAGTGACTTGTCAAGCTACGGATGATGTAGGCAATACAGCAATGTGCATGTTTATGGTTACACTAGGTATTGTTCATATTATTCTATCGTCCTTTTCGCAAAGTTTTTGGATGAAATCATGGTATTCAGTATAAGTTTTGTATCAAGACGTCGTTTTTCTGTTGTTACATGCCCGCTTTATATAGTAACATATTGAAATACAGATTTACTGTCATGAATACAAATCACAGAAACCAAAATTTCCTTGTTGCTTCTTAAAACGAATATAAGTAATGCTGCTTTCATACTCGTGTAGTTTTGCAGCTTTGTCGCTGCGTGACGTATATTTTTTGAAAAAAACTTGCCGCTTCCGGTTGTCGTAGCGGCAAAGCTACATGTCGCTGAGATAATCGATATCGGGAAAATTTTGTCGCACGACAAGATTTTTTAAGTTGAAATGAATTCAACTTTGGGAGTGACATGAAGCGGCAAAGCAGCAAAGCGACAAAACTGCAAAGCTACAAAAGTGTGAAAGGAAGCAAGCGACATAGCAGCAAAGCTGCAAAGCGACAATAAGTATGAAAGCAGCATATAAAGAGGTATACAAATGTAGATAGGAATGAGCAAGCAGACATATTTGTTACGAATGATACTCAATAACGATTTTTTTTCAGACACCGAGAACCCACAAATCACGTGTCCTGCAGACATAATCAGACGTAACTCAGAGACTGTTCCTACACCTGCTACATCAGATGATACAGATACAGCTCCACAGCTTGTCTGCAATCCCAGTACAGGGACAGTGGTTACAGCTACTACAACAGTTTCATGCACAGTAACAGACCACGTAGGTCGCACCGCCTCGTGTATGTTCACAATAACGATTGGTAAGCAAAAAATATTCTTACATGATACCCGCACTCCTTGAACTTACAAGTTGCCAGGACCTGATCGTGTTACTAATTTTCCTTTATTTTAACCTCAACATTGATTGACCTTGTTTGAACCTGCACTGCACCTGAAGGACACTCCCGAGAATACAACTTTCAAGTTGGGCCAAGTAGGGTAGCGGTTTGTAGTCGTGACCTGGATGACATTCTTGCGACTCCATGAATTTCATGATTTAACTTTATGACCTTTGACCTTGAGTGACCTCAACCTATCTCTATACAGGACTCTACCTGCGACCGGTGTATAAGTAATTAATAAAATGACTATCCATGATCATTTTTTACAAATAGATAATGAAGCTCCACAAATAACGAACTGTCCAGAAAACATCTTGGTGGCAAATAATCCTGTCTCTTGGACGACACCAACTGCAACGGACAATTCGGGTCAGTCAGTACCAGTCACATGTAATCCATCGTCACCTTTTACTGCCGTCAATGGTATGGTTACACAGGTCGTCTGTTCTGCTACTGATCAAGCTGGAAATACCGCAACCTGCATGTTCACTATAACATTAGGTAATGAATAACAAACCCAGATGTAGACCTGAGTGCAAGGTTAAATTAAGTTATCCCTGGATTATTCAAAAAAAAATGAACAAAAATAAACTCTCTTTTTGAGAGGGTTCTATTTTTGCTCTGACCCAAATTTGAGCACAAAAAGTACTTAAGTCCACCCTTAAATCAAGGAAGTGCATGGCAACGTAGGTCCCCACATACAAAATATTTTATTTACCACTTATTGTGTGTTCATAACGTAATCATCTGCAGTCTCATTTCTAACAACCATGGAAAGTTTGAATTACATATCTCTTACCATTTTTAAAATGTCTGAAAAATTTTAAAGGACTGTAACTTAAAACTGTAAAAGTGGACTTCATGCGCTCAAGGTTTCATATATTGTTTACATATTGTTATATCAAAAATGCAGACAACTTCATCATTTATTTGAGTTTACAAAAAACAGAATATTGGATAAAGTCATATCCATACTTGTTATTTTTATCACAAAACTATCATGATTATTAGAATGCATTTTTCGACTAGCTACATATTAACATTTCTTGCGTCCACAGACACAGAGAGTCCCGTAATACAATGTCCAGATGCCATTACTTCTTCCACGTCATCAGTGACATGGTCTCAGCCAACTGCTAGCGACAACATAGATACATCACCTACTGTCTCCTGTAATCCTGACACTGATTTCAGCTTCCCAATTGGACAGACCACTACAGTCACGTGTACAGCTACTGATGATGTTGGGAACTCTGCAAGTTGTATGTTCACTGTTACCGTAGGTAGGTACATCATCTATATACTGTAGTCTTCATACTTTTAGCTACTTTTCTGTAGTTTCCTATTATAAGGGAAACGAAAATGCCCAGTAAAGCAGACATGGTTTTGTACCCAGGACCATATTTAGATAGGGGCCATTTGTGTTTGTGGAGTAAGAGAGAAAATTGGGAACATGAAGATCACTGCTCCATTTTGCGGTCATTGATTTATGTGGAGTAAGTGCAGCGCAATGGAAATTTTCATAAACTCAACATATTGTGATGTGTTTACATAGAGTACGTGCGACCAGTGGCGGCGGAAGGTTAACATTTTAGAGGGGGACGGCTAATTTTTTTAATCAAACATTTTTGGAGCAAAATGACCGTCCCCCTGTTTCTGCCGCCTATGCACGGTGCGACAGAAGGAATCAGAAGGAATTTATGTGTTTTATGATTAAATACTCTCTATAATTATTTGTAGTTTAAAAACAGAAACACAAAGCAACTATTCTATTCGGAATAAACTAAGAATAGAATCTCTAACCAATATGCTTACCTTTAATCAAGTATCAAGTATCAACTTTATTTCCATTAAAAAAACCACAAGAGTACAGTTTAATATGGTTTGATTGATAGACATTTGGAGTAGTAGGAGTGTGACAAGTGATTATCGTCTTCCCAATATATCCAAAGTTGCTCACACTAAAAAGAGATTGAAATTGATACCTCCATACTTCAAATTTTCAATGCTATCTCAAGAGTATTGCAATGAGAAACAGGCGGTACAGACAACTAATCACACACTAATGACCAATACAAAGAAGAATCGTTTGAAAATATAGGAATGTATAGAATCAAAACATTTTTTTCAAAATATGCTTCACTTGTTCCTTTTCCAGATAACATTAATGCTATGTTAACATGCCCACCGAATGCTATCACTCGTGTCAATCCAGTATCTTGGTCAAATCCGACACCAGGAAACTTTGTTTTGACTCCTACGATAACATGCACGGAAATGTCTGGTGTCAACTATCCAGTCGGACAGGTTACGAACGTGACATGCACGGCAGTTGACGATGATAACAATAGGGCTACGTGTTCGTTTACGGTCACAGTTGGTAAGTGAATCAGATTGAGCTAGAGTGATCATTATCTTAGTCAGATTGATGATAGGGTAAGTCAAAAATACTCTGTCATGTATGTTACTTATTTCTTGCAAACACCATTGTCAAATATACATTTTATGAAAATATTTTAATATTATTATCAATGTTTACGTAAACAATTAAGGACAAAGGTAAGTTTGCATTAAGTCAAAAATAAACGGACAAACGAATAAAAATGGATACCAAAACCTGTAATCAACAAAATTGCTTTTCACTTTACAGATCAAGAACCGCCAATAATAACATGTCCTGCGAACATTGCGACAGCAACCAACCCTATTGGGTGGCCTAATCCAACTGCAACGGATTCTCTTGACCAGTCTCCTTCAGTATCATGTAATCCCCAAGCATCAACAACATTTGTGGAGGGAGTAACAGAAGTCACCTGCACGGCTGAAGACGCGGCTGGAAACACTGCCTCTTGTATCTTTGAGGTTACCTATGGTAAGTCAGTTATGAATGCCCAAGTTTCAAATATAGCTGATCTCCCTGAAAGGAGATGACAAATACAAAGGAGAATAAATTGATTTTTACTGTCAGGAGGGTTTTTAATTGTTCACTTTTTTCAAAGTTGCCCGCAAAAATGGAACGTACGAGCTTTCACAACACATTACTGCAGTGATTAAATTACAGTTCAGCCTCGTAGCTGGTATTGATGTGTTATTTTAGCTTTGTTGTCTGAATACCCCGACGTAACATTGGCTTAACAATAAGTCTGAAAAAAGTAGATGGGTATGCTGAAGAAATTATATAGGAAAATCTGTACTCGCCACCATCCTGTTGTCGCTCATGTAGAAGAGTTATTGTACCTCAGATATATTCAGAGTTCGGCCCGATGTCAAGGCAGATCGCGTAAATCTTCACTTCACGCATATATAAAACAGCGTGTGCATTTTGTTTCATGCGCAAACCGTGTCTGCCTTTCAAGTAGCGTGTATTGCGACTTGCTCTGATCAAAGTACGCTAATTTTCCCGCTATTAAATCTGTTTCGAAGACTCTCGAAATGTGACACGCGGAGCCGTAAATTGACGGTGTAATGAAATACAGCGCCCTAGTGACTTGAGTGTCCTACCTGCTGTACATTTGTGTAAATCAATATATATACTATTGATCACGACTTACTCCGTGTCATGATTAGGGTGGACTCCT
Source organism: Ophiothrix spiculata (assembly GCA_000969725.1). Classification (NCBI taxonomy): domain Eukaryota; kingdom Metazoa; phylum Echinodermata; class Ophiuroidea; order Amphilepidida; family Ophiotrichidae; genus Ophiothrix; species Ophiothrix spiculata. The sequence continues at coordinate 41,414 of JXSR01S008743.1, forward strand.
GGATTTAGGGGACTCTTAGTCTCATTACACCGGAGATATATCAATAATAACTCGCTCTCCATGACCGACACTCCAAGATGGCAGCTATCCCATAGGATTCATAGCCTGAGTCTTTAGCCCGCTCAGGTTCAAAATGGTGGATCAAACTGGCGTTGCTCGTCGAATGACGTAACATTAAAGAGCAAAGCTTGGTCGACGACAGATGGATCGATTCCGTTTAATAGGATTTACACGGCAGTCAAATGAAAATGGTGGCGAGTACAGATTCCCCTATATGATTTTCTTGATGTATGCATACAATTTAGAACTGGTGTACGTAGGTGTATATTGGTTATCGCACCTTTGAACAGTTTTATGCTTAGACAACATAAAAATTCTGCATTTTGATGAAAAATAATTATGAAAACCAGTATCGTAGTTTATTTTATAGAAATTTTTTTTATGCATTTCGTTCATTCTTTCAGACGAAACAAATCCAGTTGTTACCTGTCCTGCAGCAGTCGTTACATCGTCAAGTCGTGTTATGTGGTTACCCCCTTCAGTCACGGATAACCTCAGCACAGGCTTGCAAGCTTCATGTACCCCACCATCTGGCACTACCTTTGAACCTGGCACAAGGCAGGTTATGTGTACAGCTACAGACGCAGCTGGCAACATTGGCAGCTGCGTATTTGATGTATGCGTTGGTGAGTTTAGCCAGAGACCACTTTTTGATATAACTAGAATTATCTCACAGTTTTTTCTAATACTTAATTGGCCTTTATTCATATATTTGTATAAGTCTAAGACTAATACTAATGATCTTTTTTGACTTCCTTTTTCCAATAGATAATGAACCACCCACAATCATGTGCATTCCTGATGTATTCTCGAGGAATCCGGTACAATGGACAAATCCGTCAGCTAATGATAACAAGGATACTGCAGTTGACGTTGAATGTAACCCTGCATCCGGAAGTACTTTTGTTGTTCAGGAAACTATTGTCACATGCATTGCAACGGATGACGCCCGGAATTCAGCTGAATGCACATTCCGTGTCATTCTGGGTAAAAATAACATCTTTGTGCTTCATTTAATTGTGAAAAAGGTTACATTGGCTGCTGAGATGTCTGCAAATTGGTATCTTCAATGTTATCTACTGATCCAGAAAAAAAAAATGTTGTCAATAATACACTCGTTCCAATTTATTCATCACTCATCAATTCCCCAAAAAACTTTATAGTCTTAACTTTAAGACTATAAAGTAAAATGTCCGTACAAGAAATTTAATAAGCTTTGATGAAAGAATTTCACGTGGAATCCATTGACAATGTCAGATTTTTGATAAATAAAAAATACACTTTTTTCTTTTATACAACCGTAGAAAAAATATATATGTTTCGCCCCAGATCTTCAACTTGAAAATGTGATTATTAGAGTCACAAAAATTAATAGCTTAATAGATTGTTTACCCCTTTCTTATTCCTTTTCCATCGGTGAGTAAACGGTGTTAACAGTCTTGATCATAATTATTCTACACCTGATATACACTCGAACACGATATAAATTGTAACACAAATTTTCTCCAATTTCCAATTTCATATTTTATCTATTTCCGCGCATTTTACATGTGAAATCTTTTTCAATTACCTAACAGATGAAGTCAGTCCGATGATCACGTGTCCTCCTGCTTTTGTTACCGCCTCGAATCCTGCGTCTTGGCAGAATCCATCGGCTGTCGATTTGATAGACACTAATGTTGACATCATGTGTATGCCATCTGCACCGGCAACGCTAACTGAAGGAACCACAGATGTACAATGTACTGCAACAGATGACGCTGGTAACACGGACATGTGTACATTCCGGGTTACTCTTGGTAAGACATAAGCATATTATAACATAACATAACAAACAAAATTTATAACGCGCCAAATCCAAAAAGATCATAGCGCAAGAAAAAAGCATGAATATTACTGGGATGGAAAAAGATACGTTTTCAAGACCTTTTTGAAAGAATTAATAGAATGACGTTCTATGGCGAGGCAGCTTGTTCCATAGGGAAGGCCCTGCAGTAGCAAACGCTTTGTCAACAATGCACTTTTTGGTTGATGGTATTTCGAGGAGTGTTGAATCTAAAGTAGAACGAGTGGTTGCTCCCTGTGAAGGTCTTGACTTTGGGATCAAAACATTAGCAAGATACTGTGGAGACTGACCATGGAGCGATTTGTAAACATAAAGACAGATTTTGTATGAGATACGTTGTTGGATTGGGAGCCAGTGTATTAAGGAATGAAGAAGTGGAGCCGGGCTATCAAGTCGTGCAGCAGAGTTAATGAATTTTGCAGCTTTATTCTGTATATATTGTAGGCGTCTGAGTTCTTTGGCTGTAATACCGTACATAAGTGTGTCACATGCCAGTGTGAACATGGTTGTTTTAAATCACTAGAACAGCTAAAATACTAGACTTAAATAAGATCT
>JXSR01S008743.1:72963-84418 GCA_000969725.1 Ophiothrix spiculata
GGAACTGCCAAGGACATTTTCTGTGCAGTGTGCTTCATACGACCATATCAGTTAAATAGAGTAAAAGTAACCGATTATGTTATCAGTCCATAAAATGGCGTCACAACCTAATGTGTTTGATATTTGAACTCTGTGGTGTGCAAGTATATATGTATTCTTTATGTTTTTACTTTTGACTCCAGATGATGTTGCGCCTACCATTCAATGTCCGGCTTCAATACTTAGATCATCCAATCCAGTGGTTTGGCCGAACCCAGTTGTTAATGATAACATCGATACTACGGTCCAAGTCAACTGTGTCCCTTCCTCTGATTCAACTTTTCAAAGTGGACCAACTGATGTCACATGCACAGCTACAGATGACGCTGACAATTCCGCTCAGTGCATGTTTACAGTTACGATAGGTATGTCGACAACGCGATCTTATTGTTATTGCAAATAGATTGCTTGTTTTTTTACTCTTGGTACAATGGACCGTTAATGATCGTTTCTGTACTATAAACGATTGATGCAAGGTTCCAACTGCCATTCAATAGACTAATGTCAGACACTTACTGCAAGGAGGATGCTTATACTTTATTTCCATATGTTCCATAAACTTCTTTATACTGCACTGGTTTTTGGAATCAGTGCTGGAGACAAAACAACTAATGAATCAGCGAGAAGGCAGTGGTCCTGATGTCACTAAAGAGCAGGCGGGTATCGAGATGTTGTTGTCTTAGACTTAGATTTTTTATGCTCTAAGGAAAGCAATTGACAGAAATAATAATGCCCCAGAAATACTAATCGTGACTTTATGGACGACATAATCTTCTTGTCTCAATATGTCTCATCAATATGTCTCAAGAGATATCATGCGCATAAATACGCTGGTAAAAACTTAGCCAAAGTTGGGCTAAGGATGAAAACCAGCAAGACTAAGTTCCATCATTTCAATAACCATAACCAGGGAATTTCCATTTATAATGCAAACGATGACACATATTTTGAGAAAGACGATAATGTTAAATACAGATCTGAAAATGAAATCAAAGGTGATACATGGAATGCATGCAACAAACTTACAAGGATCTGGATATCCAACCTATCAAAAATACATCTGTAATATTTACTTTTTGCCGCAACTGTTGAATAAGTTCTCCTTTATGACTGAGAATTAAACATGGATAGGCACAAAGTTGAAATGGAACTAGGTGGAGTTACAGGCTTTGGAAAACCTCTGTTGCCAAGTTCTCCACTTGACTTAATTAGGTAAATGAGCTGATTGATAATAAGACAAGATTAGTGGATCAAGTCACTAACACTAGCAGAGCGTACAATAATGGTGTAAAGCTAATCTTTGCAGATAAAGTCGAACAAACCTTAGCTAGTCTGTATTTTCTGTTGTATAGATTTGGAAGACCCAACAATAACATGTCCTGCGAATATAGCCAGTCAAACGCAACAAGTGTCTTGGTCAAGTCCGGCTACAAATGATAACATCGATGGCTCTTCCTTAACTGCAACATGCAACCCTCCTTCAGGCTCAACGTTTAGCTTTGCAGAGAACCAAGTCTCTTGTATTGTAACGGACGGTGCTGGCAACACTGCAAGTTGTATGTTTACTGTCACTGCAGGTATGTGTGTAGGCTGTTGATTAAAGACAATTTGAAAATTATAATTATTTCATGAGATGGTTCAGTTTTAAATATTCACATAGATATTAAAAGTAGCACCGTGTATGTGAAAGTTAACCTTGTATACAATTATCTTCCTTACAGATAATACGTCCCCAACAATCACTTGTCCGGCCAATATGAATGTCATGACAAGTTCGGTATCATGGTCAGACCCCATGACGGCAGACAACATCGATACAGCTTTGACTGTTTCATGCACTCCAGCTTCACCAGCTAATTTAAATATCGGACAAAATAGCATTGAATGCAGGGCAACTGATGATGCGGGGAATTTCGCAACATGTCAGTTTACTATAACTGTCGGTAAGTGATCATGGCGTCATTTTGTGATTAATTATCAACTAGTAAACAACATATTACCATGTTAATTAACATAGCTAATTGGTTAGCAGCAAACACTTAAATCTGTCATGTGACTATTTCAAATCCTTGAAGATAACATGTTAAGAAATATTTATATTTTGTCATAATCTAGACCAAGAAGTACCGGTGATTACATGTCCAGCCAATATAGTCGTTTCTACCACTCAAGTTACCTGGTCAGCACCTACTGCTACTGATAACATCGACAGCCCCTTTCCAGCTCAACAGATTACATGCAGTCCAAATTCAGGCTCAACTTTTGTGGCAGGCCAGACAGCTACAGTCACGTGCAGGGCTACTGATAGCGCGGGTAATTCAAACCAGTGTCAATTCACTGTTGCTGTCGGTAAGTGTTAGTGCAGTATGCATTATAGTACGTTTCAGGATTTATGAGAAATATATGTAGGCGTAATAACAGATTTTTCAATGGAAAAATATTTTGTATTTTGCTGAACTAAATCTAATGTGTATCGATTAGTCAAAATAAATTATAAGTGTCCAAGAAAACCGTCAAGTAATATGACGCTCCCTTGCAAAGTCATTTTACGCTCTGATTTTCGTACTATTTGCAGTATTCGATGCTGGAAAGTATATAAAAAGATCCATTTCCCATCTTTTCTTTGTAAATAGCACAATTTAAATTTAAATAATACCTGGTGTCCCAAAAAATAGTTACATGTAGAAAAGTGATAATTTACTAAAACTAGAGCAGTTGGAGAATTTAAACTTTGCATAATATTTGATACAAATATCTGCTAGTTGTTTGAAAAAAAAAATAATATCATAGCGTTATCATCTTTTAGGTTATTAACAGACAGAGATACCTATGTCAGAAACGGTTTGGTTTTTTCAAAATTCAGCAAGATTGTAAGAATGTTCGTTTGATGAAATTTTAAGCCTCGTCCAACAGAATAAGAAGATTGAAATTGACAGGCCACAAATTGTTTTTATACCATAATGTAGAGTAGAGTCTCCTCTTTCCATTGTTACCAAAATTAAGAATATCTGATAAGCTGTGATGTAATTATGTACGTCAGGTCCGAATATTATGTCAAAATCAGATATTTTGGGCACAAATGGCCTCCGATACTGAGTGTTACTATAACAGCTTTAAATATTGAACTTTTGGTAGTAAATAAAGAAAATTGTAATTTAAATATGTCATGTTAAACGTCATATTATGCAGAAATTTCAAAACTTCACATCGGTTTACAGTTTAAAAAGTTAAAGAATCAATGTTACCCGTAAAAATGAATATGCTTAGGCCAAGTAACAAACACTACAAGTTGATCGTCCAGACTTTTTTAAAAGTTGATAAAAGGAGGTCCTTATTATTTCTTATTTTTAGCAATTTACAATTTCTCATTTCTCTACAACCTGAAGAAATTGTGTTAAGTGGGTTTATGAATGATACCCAAACACTTATATTGACTTTTTACATCTCAACCTCTTCTTCAAGCAAAGAAAGAAAAATAACAAAAAGTTTGGAATTTCTGCAAAATTGGTGAAGGCGGGGACGACTCACTGTTTATTTTTGTTACTTGGCCTTATCCTTATTGCAGTATTCTTCCACTTTCGCGATACAATTTGATTGACAGGTTCAATATAAACAACTCATTCTGGAATGCATGGAATTAAATCATCACTAATTTTAATAATAGATATACTGAAAGCCAGTTCAATTATTGCTGATTGAAAATTGTACCAAATTTTGTTTAATATAAAGTCTGATCAATTTAAAAGAATGGGAAAAGTTTGCGCATTAAAATAACACAAAACGTGTATGCTTACTTACCACTTTGTTGAATAAATGCGTTTCTAAGGTATCTACCTCTGTTGATAACTTAGTGAATAATGATGTTGTGAAGTTAAATTTTTAAGAGTATCTAAAGAAGGGTTGTAATATAATTTGTAGAAAGTTTCGTTTTCCCAACTACTGTAGTTTTTGCACACGATTATTTTTCTGCATTCAACCATTTTTGCGGTATATATTATTCTGAATCGTTGTGTATTATTTGCATCGTTTTTGTGATATCTACAGATAACATTGATCCACAAATAATGTGTCCTATGAACACTTACCAAGCAAGCAGTACCTTTACTTGGACCAACTCAGTGTCGGATAATATGGACCAATCTCTCACTGTAGCTTGTACTCCACCGGGACCCACTTTTACAGTAGGGGTAGCTACACCAGTACAATGTACCGCTACGGACGACGCTGGAAATACAAACATGTGTTCATTTACAGTTACAATTGGTATGTTGAATATAATACTGTAGTTTATTAAAAGCCTTAATGACTTTATGACTCATGAAAATGCAATTTCAACAAGTGGTTTTGAATCTCATTTATTACTCTTTTCTCTCAGATTGTCCATCTATGTTTGCTCATTTTTCATAAAATATTGCGAATGTTGTTTAATAGTGTAAAGTTGCGGAATACAGATATTATCAACCTCTTTTGTATCCTTCTACAGATCAAGGGCAACCAGACATCACATGCCCAGGACCAGTGTTTTCTCAGACCACTAATGTACAATGGTCAAACCCAACTGTCACCGATGCGATCGATCCATCTCCCGTCGTTGTATGTACCCCAATGTCGGGATCCATCTTTACAGCTGGCCAAGTTTCTACGGTATCTTGCACAGCGACTGATAGAGCAGGAAACACCGATACTTGCACAATCATGGTGACTGTGGGTATGACAAACATTTTCCCCTAAATTCGATATCATTTAACCTTGTCTGTCCAATGGTAAACCTTAGACTACATGTATACGTAGACAGAAATCCATGAAAGACGATATAGTCACACACACAGTTAAAATAAGTGGGTTAATAAGGTTGCCTCTTTTGCAACATCATAAGCTGTGCTAAACTGAGTTGTATCTGTGATGTAGCGCATTTCAGTTTTTTGAATGGCATACAATGGAAATAGAATTATATCATTATAGTTTTTATTAATCATTTGCATGCGTCTGATTTATTGTCTGCTGATAAAAAGGCTATTGTTTTTTTTCTTTCTGCATAATAGATATGGTTGATCCACAGATTACATGTCCATCAAATATTGTAACAAATACGAACCCTGTGTCGTGGAATAGTGACCAGCCTTCAGCTACAGATGACTTGGACTCCTCCGTAGCAATATCATGTAACCGCCAATCAAATACGCAATTTACGGTAGGCCAGACAACAGATGTTACTTGCACCGCAACAGACGACGCTGGAAACTCTGTCACATGTGTCTTCAGAGTAACAATAGGTAATATTGTAATGTGGATCACTACCACATAACACTATCAAGGAATCCGAAACAAACATTACATGTGTACGTCGGTGAAAAACATATTCTTGTCACTTCAGACGCACTCAATTGCGGGCTTTGCCTCGCGCACGTGGTCCTTTTTGACGGATTAGTTTCCTCATTATCAACACATTGGTAGAAATCGTATTCCACTTCATATCTTACTGGATAGGCTAAAATATATTATTTGGCCTAGGTCCTTGTTTTTTTTCCCGCCAAAAATGCTGATACTTTCCAATGGATTAATTGGCAAATACTAAACTGCAAAATTGCATCTAATCATTTTTTAATGTAAGTTCCTACGTGCAGGTTGAAAACATAAATTTGATGATTAAAACTTCTACTGCACTTACCGAAATTATTTCAAGACCAATCTGGTCCCATCATCAGTAGATGGATGTTGTGAGGTACTGAGATCCAGTGTTTCTAGATGTTGTTCCAGAAGTGGTGTTTTTATTTAAAGGGACAAGTTTGGTCTTTAAATTATCTTGGAAAAATCATGAATCCCGGTGAGTGCAGTAGAAGTTTTGAACATCAAAATTACATTTTTTAAAACAATTATCTATATTACAAACTGAGAACTATACCTGAATCTGCGGTCAACCCACAGTGTACTTCAGTTAAAAGAATGTAATTTGCACCCGAGGTTTTACCAAATTATTAAATTTAATTATTATGAAATCTAGAAATTTGAATCATTTCTCACAAATTGTGTAGGGTTCACATTTTAAACAGGTTTTTGTCACAAAATACTTGAAGCAACCAGGTACTATAATGGTTCAAATGCTTTGCTCTACAGATACCACACTTCCAACGTTGACTTGTCCAAGTAACCAACTAGTCAATACAAATCCAGTGACTTGGTCGACTCCGGTTCCTCAAGATAATGTCGCAATATCGTCTCCTGTGACATGCAACCCGGCATCAAACACAAATTTCAATGTTGGCCCGACTGATGTCACATGTACTGCTACTGATGATGCTGGTAATCAACAAACATGCATATTTACGGTCACTTTAGGTAAGAGAGTTACAGGTTATAAAATATGAAAAGAAAGGAAACATAAATCATTATTTTCAGCGTCAACTAGTATCACAAATTACCAATTAAAATGTTGATCTGGTTTCCCGGTTAATTCGATCGATTAGATATTTGCACTTTCCCCAGAATACACTATTATAAAATCTTCAATCCCTAATAAACCACACGGTTATTTTATTAAATAATCAACTTTTTAAATAAATTGTTTGCACGTACTTGCACATCTGTAATTAGATTAATAAAGAATAGAAATTATTTAAGAATTAAAAATCACTGAAACCACAACATTTGAATTATTATTGATATACGAGTACGTATAGGGTATCCAATAATTTGATACTTTAATGTTGCTTGATTTTTTTCTTAAAAATAGATAACGTCAATCCGACTATTACATGTCCTGCTGACATCTTGACGGGTACCGGTCCAGTGACTTGGAGTCAACCAACTGCTTCCGATGGTTCGAACCCAGCACCAACTGTAAGTTGTAACCCATCAGTTGGTACCTCGATTGCTGCCTCTGGACAGACAACAATTACATGCACTGCTACTGATGCTGCGATGAATACGGCCACGTGTGATTTTGCTGTCGTAATAGGTAAGGATGTTTCTGTCGCGTTGGTTTAAAACACAAAACAATTTATGGGTCAAACAATAATTTATTGGACAACGTAAACAAAAATCCATATTGCAGGGACCATTACTTGTAAATGCAACCCCACTGTGTATTTTTGTTTATTGTCATATCTGATGGGTGACCTTAACATTGACCTTTTATATTGTTGTTTTCCATCCGTTCCCCAACAAAACAAAAATCCATTAGTTCAGGGCCCATTGTCCATAATTGCAATTTCTGCAATGGAATTTTGTTTAAATTGTCCGATAAATTTTAGTTTTTCCTATAATTACAATTAGCATTAATTTAAAAATGTGTTTTAATTTTAATGTAAATGTTTGCCTGGTGTATAATGTTAATCTAGGAATTATCGTTGGTATAGCTAAAATATTTAACAAAAGAAACTTTTCTACTTTGTTTTTGTCCTTTGCTGATGATATTCAAGTTAAATCATCGCAAAGTAGTACATAATGTAAAATTAATATGTTTCTTCTTTAGAAATCTTCATCCGGGAATTAAAGTTTACAAATTCTAAATACCGCGATAAGACAACCCAAGCCAAAAACTAGTTTTTGAATAAATATATTTTTTGGAATCTCTTTGAATCGACAAATATGAAATATAAGTATCTACATTTACATGTGATATAAATTTGAACTATGAAATTTCTTAGAATGTTCATAATCATGATAATAGGACAAAACCTGAGTGTGCAAAATTTGACAGATTATTTCACTTCGATCAGTTCAATCTTGTGAGACATATTGTTGTGTTTAGATATTTGTATGTTTATGGTAAATATTGTATTGTGACCAAATTATGTAGTACATTAATTATGTATTATGGACAAATCAATTTACATATGTATTCTGAATTGTCTGTGTGTATTTTTCTTTTCCGATCGATAGGTTTAACAATAGCATGTCCTGCAGACATAATAACAGACTCTACATCTGTTACATGGGATGATCCAGGTGTATCTAATCCTTCAGATCCAACTCTTCAAGTCTCTTGTAACCCTCAATCAGGAACTAGTTTTTCATCTGGACAAACTACACAGGTCCAATGCACCGCATCAAGTGGTGGTGGTACAACGACAGACACGTGCACATTCGACGTTACTGTGGGTAAGCTGAAAGTTTCATAAAATCTTTGTAATGAAAGCTGCATGTATAAAGTTACATGAGAACACGTTAAATTACAGAGCAAAAATATATATGTATGCAACATAATTGATCTACGTTTTTATGTAATACAGAGGTCACATCTGTTATTGCTTATATCATGTATATATCAGTATTTGATGGAAATAATAAATGATATGATACCGTATGATACGTTTGATTATACATCTCCAAGTCATTACATTGAGCATACAATAGGTAGTTGAACTTTGCGAAGGTTTTTGTTCATTTGCACCTCTCGAGGTTTGTCAGATTCGTAATTCAAACACTGCGTGCGAATCGCTCTGTGAGTCAATCTTGCTGGATGTTTAGCGCCTTAATAATATATCTGCCAAACCAATAATATGTCTTCCACTGTTGTTTGAACCCAATAGAAATAGGGACATTTTATTTCTAAGTGTCAAAATAGATGGCGCTATTCATAAAAAACTCATTTTGGATGTAGAAGAGATATGCTGGTGTGTACTACCAGAATTAGGTATGCAAATGAAGAAAATGACGTCAAGAAAATTCAATTTATCATTTTTAGCCAAAATGTTCACAGATCAAACGACATAATCGATAATCAAATATAATCAATAATTTGAAATATGTATAGCGCCCTCTTTTTTGCACAAATCTGAATTTATAAAAAATACCAATAAATAATCTCAAAGTTAACCAAATTTCAACCAAGATGATACAAAATTTTGAGAATGGGTTCAAAACTTTAGTATGCCACACATTCCAGCTATTTATACTGCTTTTTCAACTTTCTGCGAAGAAAAAATTGGAATTTGGGTTAAAAATGAATAAATGTCCACTTCAAACAACAGTGCTTCACCTTGATCGTAAAATGTTACTGATATCGTTATTTCGTCTTTTTAATTTCAGATCAATCAGCACCATCGATTACCTGTCCTACTAACATCCTCTCCGGCTCAACCCAAGTTTCATGGGATGACCCGACAGTATCTGACACTCAAACCACCGTTACGTCATCATGCAGCCCACCTAATACTATGCTAGCCGAAGGTGAAAATACGATAACGTGTACAGCGACGGATCAAGCGGGAAATGAGAATACGTGCACGTTTATGGTTGCTATAGGTATGATTTTCTCAACCATCTTGGAAGATTTTGATCAATTTATACTTTACATTCATAAATGTCTTTTTGATTTGTTATCTGAAACAGTAAAGATACATGTATATTATTTTGTTGTTGTTGCTCGTTTCAATGTTGTTGTTGTTTATGATAACTTTGTTTACCTTCAATTTAAAATAATTCACAGATACAACTCCGCCAACAATAACATGTCCTGCCAATATAATTGCTTCAAGCAGTCAAGTATCTTGGACAACCCCACAAGCTAACGATGCTATTGATTCAGCTCCTGCTGTTTCCTGCACCCATACAACAAGTTTTAACTTTCAAACTGGACAAACTACGACGGTCACGTGTACAGCTACAGATGATGCAACCAATTCTGCGTCGTGTACATTTACCGTTACTATAGGTAAGTCTAATAGTCATTGATATACTTTACCAAAGGTAAATATGATGGCCATAATTTGCATATATACGATATGTCACACACCAATCAGGCAATGTGTGGAAATCATAATAATATCAAAGTATTCTCTTAATTTTTCACAGATCAAACTAATCCTGTTATCACATGCCCTGGTGCTGTGACAGTGTCAACAACAACTCCCGCCTGGAATGCACCTACAGCCACAGATACACAAGACTCTGAGGTTGCTACTAGCTGCAGTCCTGCATCTGGAACAAACTTCCCTGCAAATCAAGTGACAATGGTTACATGTACAGCAACCGATGATGCTGGAAATACTCACGAGTGCATGTTTTCCGTTACTGTTGGTATGTTGAATAGCCAGTTTTGAAACAGCTATTTAGTTTTGCATTTCGGTATAGGGCCTACATTTTATTGTTATAATTATTTTACCCTCGATGTGAAACTTCAAAATATTGAACGTAAATTATTAACTTTTTGTTTGACTGAATAAACGACATTACGTATGGATATACATTTATACATATCGTCACTTGAACAAAATCAAATACCCATACCCTGTCATAATTAACTATACATAAATTATGTACAATAGAGGCGTCTATACACGTACGTTTGAGATGTTGAAGTGTATGCTTGATCATGTACGTATCATTCTGTTTCTGGTGGGTTATCAATGGTTATATTGCATCATCTCCTTATTTTTGATTTTTAATTGGCCTTATTAATGACGTCACTCATGTAGAAATTTCTATACGAGAGTTGATTTGGCCAGTAATTTTGATTGATGACAAATATGAATTAGGCAATAATTTTATTAGCGTTGTGATATGTTCCTTTTCATTGGACTGAATAATGCACCTGGGAATTAACTAAGCCAGGCTCTAAATACTTGCCGTTAATTCTCATTAACATGGTTTCCTGGCCATTTTCATCACAGTAATGTATCTTTGTACCCTTTTGTATTAGTTCTCATAATTCTTGTTCATGTTTCCAGCCCTGGGGGCAGTCATATTTGAAATGGATACGGGTGTAAAGCCCGCGGTCCGACAGGCTGGGGCGTGAGAGCACAGGCTCAAAAAATGAAGTGTCGTTGGGTGACAGCGATGCTGAAAAAGGGGTCTTTTGGCTCTTACATTTGCATCGCCTCCGGAATAGGACTATGGTAACTTCTTGTGTAAATGTAATCGTTTTCATTATACAGATCAGACTTCTCCATCAATTACTTGTCCTGCAAACCAATTCAGCACAGCAAGTCAAGTCTCGTGGGCTAACCCAACTGTTAGTGACAACTTGGATACATCTGTTACCGTCTCGTGCTCGCCTGCATCGCCAGCTACGTTTCAGGAGGGTCCAAGCATGGTCACATGTACTGCAACAGATGATGCCATGAATTCCAATGACTGCTCGTTTACAATAACTGTCGGTAGGCGTTACCTTTGTATTGTATAGAATAGATGATTCATATTGTGTGTGTAATGTTTGTTCAAAAACAAATAAGTGGTTGTTCTATTGTTTTACTAATGACAATTTTTTTCATTTTAAATATCTTATAGATCTAACGGATCCGTCCATCACATGCCCACCGAATGTGGTAGTAAATACCAACCCGGTTACATGGGCATCCCCGACTGCTAATGATAACCTAGACCAATCAGTCCAAGTATCATGCTCGCCTTCATCGCCAGCGACGTTTGCTGCTGGACAGCATGACGTGACTTGCACCGCTACAGATCATTCGGG
>JXSR01S008744.1:40757-50760 GCA_000969725.1 Ophiothrix spiculata
TAGCATAACAATGATAGGAACAAATAGCCCCTGCAGCAATAAAATTAAAAACACCAAAGACACAGATTACGAAGAAATTGACCTTAATAAAATAAGATGGAAAATGGAAGCATTATGAAGCTTTATTTTTAAATAATTTTCATCGTAGATACCAAGGGGAACGAAATGAAATTTTGTTGACTGAAAAATGTGGCTTTAACTGTTGTTTTTTTACATAAAACCGCACTTGGAAATGTCACGCTACAGAGAAATACACTATGTTGATATTCGTAACCTGAGAGGGTACAACACATCCTTTCAAATATTGGGATTCTGGGTAATTTCTATCTGCAACAAGTGTACTTTATCAGTGAAAAATAACTAATTGGACTGTTAGGTACACTTTCGTTTCAAATTTGTTTTGAAACTTACATACATTTTGGGTATACAGATGGTTGTTCATACATAAGCTGGGCACATAATTTCGGGTGTAATGGCATTAGGTATTTCACCGTTTCCGGTGAACCGAAACTTACTGTGGTTTTCAAGTTACCTACAGAAATCTAGGAAAGATATTGATATGATAGTTGCACCTTGTGTAGGTGACATTCTAAGCTATATTTGTATCAATTTCCAAGCAGCTACCTTTAATAAAACGAAAGTTATGATACAACAGGTAGAACTTTTTGAATGACCCTCGTAGAATGAAGAAAGGTTTTGCACTTATTCATAGTTAGGTGAAACTAAAGAACTCTCAGTTGCCTGGTGTAGCATGGTACATAAATTGATACCTTATTTTTTACTCTGCTTTTCACTATGGTGGTTAAATTTGAATGCAAAGTAGATTTTACCATCGCATATTAAAACAATTATAAGCATATTTCAATATTTCCGTAATGTTTCCATACATGAAATGATTTCTTGTGTATTTTTGTGTATAATTTCCCAGAATTGGTATCTGTCCTTAATAAGTCGTCGTGCTTATATTTATATATTATCCGGCACTGTTGTTTCAATTTTTACCGTTTTGGTTACATTGATAGATTGATCTTCATTTGAGTAAGGTATTTAAACATGTTCAGTCTAAGTTCGCCATTTCAAAGACAGTTTTGATGCTTCTTGTGCAATACTTGAAGAGCAGAAACGTACTGTGACAACAGACACCGACGAGATTTATTCAAAGATTCACAAACAAAAGAGTTCAACATGATACAAGTATTTGAACCCTAAAAGAGCCGGGGGCGGAATCCACCCCCCCCCCCCCTCCTTTCTTGTTTTTTGTTAATTTTTTGTTAATTTTTTCGCGCTGAAACTTCTAGACTTGTTTTTTTCCGAGCCTTGCGCTTATTGTGAAAATCGGACCTAGGGTTGGGACGTGGCGTTGCGTAATGGCGCGCTGGGTCAAACGAAAAACTGACCAAAAACTGACTTTCAATGAAAATTACACACAAATCGTGTTTTTTGTTTTCAGGATACCCTTCCACTACGTTTTATCTTATTTATTTGTTTTATTTGGAGCAAGAATATTTATAAGCATACTCTGACACACATCATTGCCAAAAAAGGCAACTTTTGCTTGAAAAATTGGCGAAAAAATCATGATTTTGGCGATTTTTGACCTTTTTGACATGACGTCACTTATGACGTCATACAAGGTCCAATTTCAATTTTTGTTGGACACGTGATGGTTATAGCTATCTATCAGATAATTCGTCTATCGGTTTCCGAGATCGAAAGGGGGGGGATTCCGCCCCCCGGCTGTGAGGTGGGTCGAAAAAGCCCGGCTCTATAAGGGTTAAAGTATATTTCGGTAAATACAAAACACATGACTAAAGTAGAAAATAAAAAAAGAAGAATGTGGACGTCAGACAGTAGCAGGAGCATTCAAACATTCAACTTGTCCAATCAGTTTTACAACAAGATCCAAAAGCGTTAGCTAGACGGAAGTCAATGTTCAATTTGATAAATAAATACAGCATCAAAGGACAGCTTTTTAAAGTGAACACAATATTTTACTAGTATAGCACATAGACCTGTCTAGTAGCGATACCAATCTAGAAAAATCAATGACTGCAAAAATCGATTTATTAAAATTTAAAAAAAACTGGTTCAAGACACAAATCACTTAAAAATAGATTATTTAATGATTATCGCTCAATTTAATTGAAATTTACAGCACAAGAATTCAAGATCATATACAATACGTCACTCTACTAAATGATGACTTCTTACTTTTATAGTAATGAGCAGCAACATTTACGAATACTTCTTTCAGGGACAGACAGGGTGAAGGTAGTACATAGTGTCACTTGCACATAGGTTTTTAGCATCAATAGGAATTGATTAGATACTGGTTGTCTTATAAAACCCAGGTCGTATTTTCAGGAGAAATTCAGCCAAGAAAGATAAATGATAATCGAAGGCTTTATTCCTTTCACTTAAACCGTCTGTAGTTCAAGATTAATTACCAGTATTGTAAAGAACTCTGTTACTTGATATTGGACGTTTTGTAGTATTGGGTCAATTCTGTTGCTTTCGAAGCCTTACGTACCTGACTTTTTCAATAACACATAATGGTACTTCAAAGGTTTGTGACTTGGCTTGACAAGAAATCAAATTTATTGGATTGAGCTGCAGGTATATTGGTTACCAAATTGAGTAATTACTGGCTTTGGAAAATAATAGCACACGTCAGGACCATTTATGATGATTTTATATTGAAATTATAGATGGTTATTTTACTTTTACACTTACATATATTAAAATATCTCCATGGTTATCCCCTTTCGTATGGTATATTTTAAAAGAACTGAAGGTATTAAAAATGTCATGCCTATTTTTGTTTTATTTTTATTTTTATCTGGCATGAAATGGGATGGTGTTATTCAAACATAATCCAGAACTGATTCGTACTGCATTGAACAGTTGCGAAATTATAAAAAAAAAAAAAAATCGCACACAAACATGTAGCAGAAATCATAACAATACACTATCAGTTGACATCAAAATTATTGTAAATATTGCGAAAACATTCAATAATGACATGCACAAGAACGCGGCATTATAGATTTATGAATATATTCGATTGCGTCGAACACACATTAGCTATTGAGAGCCTATGGTCATGTTTTTGAGGTGAGGCCAATTTGTGTTACATCTCACTCACTTCATCCATACCTAACTCCTTCCTGGTAATCGTTGATTAGAGTTGATAAATACCTTTATTTGGCTATTATTTTTAATTGATTTTATAGACTAATATATTATCTTCAAAATCATACCAAAATTATGACATTTCATACGATTATTGAAAAGTTGTGACACAATTTGATTCACAATGTACATATCTCATCCACACCAACCACATTTATACCCGTTTTCATCTCTGGCTAAATTAGCTAATTGACTTTAACTTGTTATTAGCGTTAATTATCAACTTTATTCGGGTTAATTCCAACTTGCTTTTGATAAACAATATCTTTTTTTAGAATTCTTAGAAAGCTTCAATATTGTATATTATTTTTTTCCCCCTCAAAATTGTAATTGTCTTCTTTATTTTTTATGCATTATATATATTATGTTCTTGTACTTTTGATATTTGAAGTGTAATATTTTCCTGTTGTATTTTTAATGTTTTTATAAGTATGCCTATTGTAATTATTGACTTATATTTGGCCAGTTGGCCACCATTGTCAGTGAGTTTTAATAAAATCAAATCAAATAACTAGCCTGTAAAATCATGTAAGATTTATGACACTTCAATGGATTTTTAAGACGATATGACAGAACAATTTATGCACATGATGCGTCAACCTCACCCGCCTCAACCACACACGCCTCCTGGCTAAGTAGCTTTAACGGGTCATGAAGATTATTTAATCACTTCATTTGGGTTCTATTCTTAATTTCTTAAAAGTCAAATAAATTGTCTTTAAAATCATACCAAAATTATGACATTTAATTTGATTGTTGAAAAGATATGACGAAAATTGATGCATAAATCACTATCCATGTAACAAATCCACCTTTTATGGGTGCCCACATTAAAAGGCATGACCCTATAGCATCGTAAAACGGATCTGATCGAGACCAGGGCACTTATAATCTTAGCAACCTTTATAATCCTCTGCTTCAAGACGGAACAACTGGCAACACATCGGCAGGGATTTACAGCTCTGAAGATATTTGCTTGACCAAAACGGACGAAATATCAATTCCTGTAAGTGAAATAACAACTAGCTTTCGATTATACTGGTTTTGAAAAACCAATCCATATTATATTTTACTACAAACAGTTATACAGTAATTGGTTGAAATACGTCGAATAGGCTTATTGGTAAAGAGGTCAGCCCTTTCGGGGTTTTTACTAAAACAAAACTTAAAAAACAATTAAAGGAAAAGATAAAAAGTTATGACTTTTCAAACTGGGAATCAAAATTCCGAATTTTAGGGCCTTTGCAAAAAATAACATTGCTGATTAAATATGTATTGTTATCAATATTCTTTAAAAGTGCATAAAAAGAGAACTCGGGTCAGTTATCAAAATGACAACAAATTCTGAATCTTCTGCTTACAAATGAAATAAGTTGTTGATGGACTTTGAGGGCTAGCATTTTGATTTCTGGGGGTAAGACTTTAGATATTTTTAGCGCAAAAAGAAGTTTTTCCTGCATTTACGGTGAATGAACACATATATAAAATACGTTTTTATTGTCCGGGAAAGTCCCACTCTAATGCATTCTCTTTATTTAAAGAGTTTGTTTACTATTTTTCATAAAAATAGGGAATTTCCAAAAAGTAAACTGAAGAAATAATGAATTTCCAAACCTTACTGAGATTGCGGAAGACTTTCTATTTCGTGAACACCAGAACTAAATTATTTTGCGAATATCATAGAGTCGCCTGCTTAGCATGCCTATGCAGTCATACATTTCTTGTAACGTTTTGAACAAACCCATTATTCAAGGGGCTGTAACAACAGCCATACTTTCTTTGAAAATAATCATGATAAATAGCTTGCAATACTAAATGTACAATACTAAATAATTAAAATCCATATTTCTACCATACAGTTGACTCCTTGGGTACTCGATTAAAAGCTATACTTATACTCGATTATAAGCTATTTTTGAACTTAAAATACTATGCTGATGTCTTACGCTGGAAAAAAAATTAATAGAGTGGATTAATGTTTACAAGAAAAAATACAAGAAGTACACGTACAAACATACACTATGATCACTAAAAATGCTCTGACATGTTTTATGTTCAAATGTAAGGGATATCATGATTAGTAGTGGTTTAATAAAACAGTCATGTATACGATGACAGTTTTTGTATATATTATACACTATTATTTATTTTTAAATTGTCTTTTTCAGCTATTTGTTTAGCACAAAATACATTTTCTTGATGCATAATAACAGAAAAATTATAAAATAATAAGTACCCTTATCTGCCTGTTATTTCTATCAACCGTAATGGATGAATAGTAGTGCTTGCAACAGAAATTAGAATTATAAATATAAATATTTGTTTCCTAATATAATTCAATAATGGCAATGACTTTGCGATGTGATGGTGTGTTTTCTTCATACTTGTTTAAATCAACAAATATCAATTGCAACCATACTGCAATTTTGTTTATGCGTTTTCGTAACATTATCCATTAATTATTAGTAACATGTATGGACATAAGGGTTTTCTTTGTATCATGTTACTACTTTGGAGCCATTCTCTGTCCATTCAACTTTAAGCAATAATTTATACGAATTATTTAATAGTTACTAAACAAAAATAGTTTATGTAAAGCATTAAGCTTTTTAAATCTCAAGTTTTAAAAGTAATGGTTTTGTAATATGGCGTATTATCTACCTCCAAGCTAAAACACCTCAATCATCTTTATTTGAAAAACGCAATCATTGTAATTGGCGAAGTTTAAGTTTAATTTTGCAAAGACAGTTCGAGCTAAAGAAACCATATGAGCAATTACACCTGTGTTGTTTACTAACCAGAGTTGAGAGCCTTCTTACAACAATCGCATGTTGTCATACAGTGCATGTTTTCTTATTCCCTAATGATTACAGCGTCTAGGAGTGTCTCTCCTGGCAGATTTGTTCTTATATTGGTCTCAAATTTTGACTAGGTTGTTTATACAAAATATGTCTAGGCTGACATAAGATTGTTCCATATGAATTATTTTATAGTGTCATATGCTTAAATTGACTTTCAACGATCTGCTAAAGCTTGCTATAAACAAATCCGTAAAACATTTTTTTTTAAATAAATTAACCAAGCCCTTATTATATCATAAATCTACGTTCTCTAATCATAAATTCGTTATTCTTCCCGAATTACAAACACGAAATGATTAATTGTCTCTAACATTTATTACCCTTATATCTATTTTCAAAAAGGTTTCATCGTGATGACACTGAATATCTGTTAAAATCACAATATATATTTAGGAAAGGATGATTTTTTCTACACGCGTAGCAATTTTCAGGAAGCTACTAGGCAACCAGGATATACCCACATTTTAAATACCACAGAAAACGCAGTTAACTTGGACATGATTGATGCTTCTTTTTATTCATTCAGATAAACTTATTATATCAAACTACCGCATTTTTATGTCTGGTATATCATTAAGATACATGTGATAACTCACCCCGAAAAACGGGACTTTGCGACAGAAAACTTTTCAAGAAACAGGTGAAAATAGGCAGCAAAAAATAAAGAAAATAATAAGAACTTACAGCAGATTTTCTGTTGTAAAATTTGATCGTCTTGATCAATTTCAACAAGAAAGGTGTCATTTTAAAACTTAAAAAAATATTGCAACATATGAAATGAAATAATCAAAATTGATATCATCGGCAAAGTCCCCACTTTCGGGGTGAGCCATCACAAATGCTTGCTTCTGTAGTTTTTCAAACATCCTAAATACAAAGCATTTATTTTTCCTTTTCAATTTTTAGTAAAGCTTAATTGCATTTTGAACTATATCACATAATCAGTTTATATTAAAAAGACAATGTAATGTGTTATGGAGCCGCTTCAAAACTCATTCGGCGGCTGGCCGACTAGAACGGGCGGTTCTGAGCGGTTGCATTGTGGATAACAATAGCAAACAGCCAATTAACTACTTGCAGACTGATTCATATGTTCTTTTTTTAATTTGAAGAAACAGTTAAACATATGATACAAAAATATGAATGTAAAATATTATAGTTCCTTAATGTCTTTGCACTTCTTGCATAATAACATACATTAGGTAGAGCATTTTTGATTACATGGATACTCTCAGCAGTAAGTAATATCCCTGCATGCATTGCAGTTGATCTGAAAAGTGTTTTGTAGGCCCATGCATTCACTGTAGGTCAAACAATTGTATTTCTTGTACAGCAAAGAACATTTGTATAAAATCTAGCATTTGGTATTAAATTAGCAAGAAATGGTTTTATATGGTTCAGAGGATTGAAAAGGATTGATATGTGGATCAATAGACCAAAAGACATTTTAATGTGTTATTTGTGCGTTACTTTTTCTTAAATTATTTTATCATCGCCAAAAAATAATTGTACAATTAGATTGATGTTTAAATGTTCCAAACAATGGTTCATTAAGGTAATAATATTTGCTAAATATTTTATTATTTAAGATTAGTAAAGGAACAATGCAGGAATGTGTTTTCAGTAGAAATCATTAGATAACAAATGCATTTAAAGCTTTTGCGTCCAACTAGATGACGAATACCTAAATGTTTTATTTCTATCACTGTTTATGGCGTTTCTCCACCCTGTCAGTTCTATTGGTTATCTGAATGCAAATTGTTTTACCTCTTATCATGAATGGAAAGACCCAATAGTTATATTGTGGTGCCCCGACTTTAAAAATCTGCTATAGTTTTGATTCAAGATTTTGTGTAGTTTCCATTATATTTCTAAAAAATACCCACGAAGGTTTTCAAATCTATAAAGCCCATTGAAAATAAATGCTACCAAAGAGCAAACAAAAAGATCATGTTGTTTAAGTAAGAGCTCTAGGCTTTAACTGCAATCAAACTCCTGGAATACAGATTACTCAGTTAAAGTTGTATAGACTCAACCTTACAAGAAGAACAAATATATTTCATCATGATTTGTTTGTTGTGGGAATACTTCAAGTATATAGCATGATAAATATGTAAGCATTCATCAAACAAGCCATACATTGCTGGAGAAGAAGATATTCGTTTTGAGGTGAATGCCAAACATGAAGAACAACATCACAAAGCACAAAAGACGGTAGTTGCAGAATCTAGATCTAAACAAATGGATGAACTACTTCAGATGAGTATCTGCATAGATAAGTTACTAATAGTTAATAACAAATGGACACAGTAACCAGGAAAAACAATAACAGCTAAGAAAGGTAAATGTAAATAACTCTCATAACAAAATGCATGAACACCTTAAGTTGCACTCTTTTTAGGCATTTCATTATGACATGTTGACAGTTCTTACTCAGGAACTATAAATCATAATCCTGTTTTATAGAGAGTGTACTTTTATCAACATCATGATGATGTCATGTTAGAGGTTAGTGGATGTGAAAGAAACCATGCATGGTTGTCAATTAGGCATAAGAATTACTGATTTGGTTTACATGTAAAAGGTAGATCCGATAATCTAAAAATATATTGGGTGAAGCAATGCTGTCAGATCATGAAGTCTGACTCTACACTTTTAAGTACACGTATAGTCAGGCATTCTGGATCATGTTTTATTTACAGCATGAAAGGCCAACTGTTTTAGGAGTTTTGCAAATATAGAGTTGCACATACGCTTAAGCTGCCCCGACGTGGGGAGGTTGAACGCTTCGGTCCCAGTAACCCTTCCTTTCTTGTTGCAGATAATATCTTGTCATACAAAGATTCTCAAAATCACCATCTACAAGTTGAAAAGACATAGTATTTTTTAAAGCTAGGACCTGTTGATGATATGTAGCGTACACCAACGTTTAAGAAAATTATCATCCAAAATTAACACTCCTATATTAGCACCTGCAGTTTTTGGGTCTTTGGTTAGCACGCTGGAAACTGTTAAAGAAAGTGCAAGTCCATTCAGTGTATCTCATCAAAATGTTATCTGAGGCTTCAAGTTGGTTTACATATGTTGTTTCGTCATGGTGTTCTTAATTCCATGGTGTTATTTCTTGGTACAACGTGTATCCTGATACTGTATTTTGTTAAATCATCATTAGTGAAGCCGAAGAATTTAAAAAGGGTTTTCAAGCTCTCATCCACTTGATCCAACTTATACAGGAAAGTACTTCTTCTCGCAGCTTCCATCTCGTAAGTAAGTAATAGGGTCATCGTATTTGTAATTCTTTCTCAGATTGGATTTTTCTGCTCGTTCTGCCAGCCCAGTGACCACAGCTAAATTTTCCTTCAATATAGATAATGTCTATTCTGTTTGATGTGGTCACTATTTCAGGAGGGAATATGGCGAGAATCTACGTACTAAGTTTACAATTTTAACATTTAAAGATAGCTATGAAAGTGACACGTTTGGGTATCGAAAGCTCAATTCTCTAATATAGATTCCTCTTGGAAAAGAATAATATCTATTCATGTTTACCGAACAACAAAAAAATCTTGTAGTTTCAAATTAAATATAAGTCTAACGTCAATTTTCATAGAATATTTTATAGTCTTTTCCACATGGGTAAGTTAGATGAAAATTGTTTAATTGCATCAGATGGATGCATAACTGTCCTTTCTTATATAAGCAAAGGATGTCTTCTCAGTGCAACATCGAGCAAATCCTGTGTATTATTTATTTTCTACTTGTTTCTATCTTAACCGTTGTTTTCCTAAGAGGGGTGGGAATACCATCCCTTAACAGTTTACCGATTGCACCAAAACAAATAATAAGTAAACCGGATATTTTTACAGCCTTTGCAGTCATTTTGTTGAAAAAAAATCCGGTATCCCCGACAATGGTGGTAGGGAAAAGGGAAAAGTGTGAGGGTACGGAGG
>JXSR01S008745.1:25698-39840 GCA_000969725.1 Ophiothrix spiculata
GACTTGTTTACTTTCAACTCAGGTATTACTTTTATGTCAGAATTGAACTTGAAAAATTCATGTATGTGATACAAGATCATGGAATTAGCCATCAGCAACAACATCAGCTTTGAGAAAGGTGTTAGTTCAACACCGAAACCGTCAGCTAAAAATAGTAAGATTTAGTTACTAGTTTTGCCAAAATTGAAAGAACATTTCATCAGGGTGCTGCTATATGGGGTCCATTTTACAATTTTGGTAGATGGTGACTTCTGGAACCCCTAAGCACTCTTATCTTGTTACATTAGCCTTTACAACTCTTTGGCACCACTAATTTGCTGATTTTGTCTATTTATCACTACATTCTCAACTATTTGTTTCATCCTTGAATAGTGACAAAAATTGTTATACCATTACAAGAAAAGAAACAACTCGAGCTTTTAAATTATCCCCTAGTGTTGTCATGGAAATGTAAATGATAAACCAACATGCTTTCAAATTGTTTTAGTTATGCGAGTTGTTCAGGACAAGTAATTCATTGGCTTTAATCGATCAACTCCTATAAAGGATATATTCAATTTTTACTTTATATCTTGCAAAACAATTTTTGTGGAGATGAGGCTTTATTGTAACAGTGTATTCAATTGTTAATTTCAAGAGATGACCCTTTTCAAGAAACATTTTCAAAAACTATGCAAAGTTTCCAGAAATTGTCATACTTGTAAAACACTTTCAATTTAAACAGTTGTAAATTTGATATTTTCGGAAAGTTGGAGACTATCAAATAGTATCTCTTGTTACAATAAATTTTCTTAACATTGGCATCAAAATTCTTCAGAAATGTAAAAAAAAAACCATTCAGAATACAGGGCCAATTGTTTACAGAAGCATCAGGTACCCTGCAACCATTTTTGTCCGAGGAATTTCTACATGTTTCTATTTCGTGAAACCGATGAGGGGAGATACGTAAAAGAATCGGCAACAGCTTGCCGTTAGGCCAAAAAAAATAAATTGTTTGTTTGCCCTCCAGTGGAAAAATTAAAATTTTGGGTCGGTCAGTCGGTTGATCTTTTTTTTTCTTTTTTTTACTCTTCACATTTATTTTAAAGAATGATGTCATTCCATGGACTTTTGTCTTGAATACCAAGCAAGCAATGCAGGGCTTAATTAAAGATTGTGGGTCATTATTTAGAGGAAATATGCATTTTATACTACTAAATGTGACTTGATACTGCTAAATTGTAAGTTTCTATCAAAAATATTGAGTTTTCATATTTTACATGTTTGAAGAACAAAAAAACTAAAATACCGACCCAGTGCTCGATTTTAAGAAAAAAAGTCACTTGCACATGTGCAAGTAACTTGGAAAAGTTACTTGCACAGAATTTATCTTACATGCACAGTTATAAATGACATAAAATGAATTCGAGACACGAGTCACAAAACATGAGTTTCTTTGTTTTATCGTACTTTAGCCAAGGGTTCTCAACTTGTCATGATGTTTGGAACTTGTATACTTTTGATTTCATTTTTTTTTTTGCGCTCCACTACTCACGTTGCCCCGGGAATTCCCCGATTCCTCTGCGATATCTGCGCTGCATGAAGTAGCCCCAGCGGCCGCTGAATACGATGTCCCTGCATCTTGTACTGACTCATCTCCCCGTTCATCTCTGCATGAAGTAGCCATCGCGGCCCCTGAATACGATGTCCCTGCATCATCATGTACTGACTCATCTCCCCGTTCATCTCCCG
This sequence comes from Ophiothrix spiculata, assembly GCA_000969725.1. NCBI lineage: Eukaryota > Metazoa > Echinodermata > Ophiuroidea > Amphilepidida > Ophiotrichidae > Ophiothrix > Ophiothrix spiculata. The sequence continues at coordinate 27,430 of JXSR01S008745.1, forward strand.
GTTTATCTCTCCCCAGATTTCCCTCAGCTTGTGTATCTTTATTTCCAGCTTCATCTGCTCTCTCCTCATCTTTAGGTCTTTGACTCTTTACTCGCTTAAAATATTTGAACAAACCACCTTTCTTCGCCATGTTTACTTGTCGCGAAAACTTAACAGTACTGCCAGCGCACTTAGTTTCCAAGGCTAAAACATTTCCGGTATCATATTACCATTACGGTCCTACACGTGCAAAAGCCTCCGCTACTGTACATATAATCGCCCTTCATATGCGTAGAGGTAGAGATGTAATAGCGTTTGTATAAGAGTTGGTACTTTACGACGAAAGTACCAGCGGTGTTTTGCAATGCATAAACAACTGCGATAGATGACAATTTTTGTCAATTATATCGCGGTAAGTAAATACAAAATAAACAAATAATTATAGATATAAAAGAAAAATCTTGAATATTAAATCATTGTTTAGTGTACAAAACACTCTTTCTGAAATATAGTGATTGAAAATTTACTTGCACGCGTGCAAGTAGGGTAGAAAATCGTGCTTGCACAGACGAAAAAGTACTTGCATACGTGCAAGTGTGCAAGCGTAAAATCGAGCACTGTACCGACCCAAATTTTTGGCATTTTAGGGTCGGTCGCGGAGGGCAAACAAACATTTTTTTTAGGCCTTATCTGAACTAGACGGTAAAGTCAAATTGTGGGCATCTGGCTGGAATATATTCAATTTGATGCTTTGAAATCATAGATATAGTACACAGGCACACAACCAAATGCCTGCATAAGAGGAATTATCGAGAAATAGACTGTTCCGACTAGTGCAGATATCTGAACCACATTGCCGATTACTTTACGTGTCTCCCCTAAATCCCATACTTTCTGATGATTACATGGCCACATATACACAGGGGGGGGGGGGTATCAAAAAGTTTTAAAATTTCACCCACAAGGAACTATATATCGATGAAATTTTGTCAGAATAGTCACTTGTCCTAATGTACATTTTTTACTTTCCTTACAGATGGCAGCCACCTGCCCACTTTCCACATAACCTGCACGGATAAAATTGAGATATACTGCATGATCAGTCAATCATTTTGAGGGTTACAGGGCCCAGAAACTGTATGATGACAAGCCCTAAGTTTAGTTGTTTGATACTACAATAATGTATAATAGTAGAAACTAGGGTCTCCTCTTTCAATTGATACCAAAATTATAAAAATCAGACGATGAAAGGTGTCACAAGGACATGTTTCTTCTGGAGTTTAAAAACTTTTGGATACCCCTTGTACTGTATCATTTGAGGGTTATGCGTACACACATTGTATTTTACAAAAGAAAAAACAATGCTCAACCACTTCAATCACATGTCATACAGGTTTTTTTTTTCATGCAGGATTTCTGCAGCAAATTTGGGTGATGTTTTAGATGCCCACTGGGACTAAAAACTTTTCATGTAAAAAGTTGACCACTGTTTTCAATAGATCCTCTGTCACTACATTGATTTGGACACTTCTGAAGTCACTCATTATTGATGGTGTCACTGTTGTTGGTATTGATACTGTGCAACTTAAACATACAGTACAGTTGTTTCCAAATAGAGTATCACGGATACATGGATAAAGTCACATATAAGCAGTTTGTATATTTTGTAAGTCAGTGAGTGTTATGTATCCCATATTCTGTAGCTAGCAAATGCTTTATTGGCTTCACACATCTTGTGTAGGTTCTGTTTTCTCTCAATAGCTTTACCCTGCAATAAAACAGACAATACGTAACAACTTTAATGATCATGAGAGAATTATAATAGGGTATGGGTACCATTTACGTATGACCATTTTTATTTTGGTCCTTTTTTTCTTGAAAATTCGATTTTTCCTTTTTTTTTTTTGATAAACAAGTTGCAATTATACAGTCTGTATTTACTACAACAAACAGGTACTCCTTATGTATCCTGTTTTAGACAGATTTGTAAGTCAAAAATTCTGAAAAGTTGATTTGATTTTACTGGTCATGCAAAAGAGTTATCAAAAGCTCCATACATGCATATGGCATCCTTGTCCACAAAATTATGAGTTCCCCAAAAATTTGAAAGTGCCCCTATATAGACACAAAATTGTCGTAAGTGCAAGAAGTCAATTGCTGCCATATGTTATATTTATTTTAGGCCCGGGATTTTCCGGTTAGTTTAGTACCCGGACAACCTAATTAATTTTTGGGCGGGTACCCGGGTACCATAACATTTCGATTAATGGATTGATTAAAATGTAAGGATTTGAACGAAACACTGGTCAGTGGTGGAAGTATGTAATTTTCATCATAAAATATATGTAATCTTTTGAAATTTTAAATTACTTCTCTGTGCTACTGATTTATGGTTAGTTAATCACTGCAGTGCATCCTGGATTCTTATACTCCCATTCGGGTAATCGGTTATGAGAATTTGTACCCTGGTAAGTAGGATTTCTATCCAATATGTCACTGGCTCTTGGAAGTTGTTCAATTGGTGACAATCTTTGGGTGACATTGTCACTTAAAAGAACCATTTCAAGAGCCACTGACCTAAGACTGGGCATTATACAGTGTGCAATGCAAATTCAGGAAAGATGACAGCTATTGAAGAAACAACTTTCTTACACTCACTAGACAAAATTAATGTGTGGCCAGGGCCTGATTAGAACTTACTGTATTATTGTATGCGTCTAGGATCTCCTTTGATAGTAGTACTGGCATCCTGTCCTTCTTGGGTCTTCTATTACATTCATTGAGTATCCAAGACATTGCCAGAAATCGCTGCCTCTGTGGGGTCAGTGGTGTTGGTACCTTGAAGCAAGAGAGAGATAGAGACATTATAATACATTGTTCAATTAAGCATCTAAATATTGTACATGTTTAGGTATGTTTGTGGCCAAGGCCAAAACCCAGGGGATAACTCTCACATTGACATGGTGTACATATATGAGCCTAACGTTTTGGGGTACTTTTGACCAGATTTTTGTATATCAAGGGGTAGTAAAAGTTTAATTGGTATACTGATGGGTGGGTTTTCGAGGCACAAATAGGTACATATAGATGGCCAGTTTGTATACCATTTATTTAGTGCTGTCCTAACTGGTTCAAGGTGCTGGTGGCCATTATAACGCTGCCATCAGGACACAGTCACAATCATTTCATTGCTTCAACTTGGCATTGGTGGCCAGGCACACAACCTATCTGCAATTAGATTGTAATGTTCCCTAAACCAACTTCCAAATAACGCTCGGGTCTATGAAGCAATGAAGATTAAATATCTTGCTCAAGCATATAATCCGTTGACCTTAACAGGGCTCAAACTCATGACCTACAAAGTCTTGCACCGCTCCAATAGACCACACAAGCTCCACAGTGTTGGCCATATGTTTTTGAAGAACTACCATCCCCATGGGGGGGGGGGGGGGGTGGGGGGGGCAAAAGAAAAAAATTCAGGTCAGTGAAAGGTGGTGACCCAATTTAATCCAAAAATTAAAATGCTAATTTTTTTCTTATTTATGTGAAAAAACATCATCTATAATCATTTTAAAAGTTTGGTTTGGACAAATTGATGTAACAAGGCAACAATGTTTCTGAAAAGAATCAAAGAAAACTACACACTAATTTACTATTATGAACTGAATTTTGGCAATATCTCTTAACAATAAACATAATTTGTGTGTTTATAAAGTTTTACAGGAGTCATGAGAAATTATGAAAAATCCAACTTGAGTGAGAAAAGTGGAGGCTCTGAAAAGCTGGTCGGGTCGCACACAATTATGGTAGATATTCATCTTGGACTGACCTGATAAGATTTCCCTCCTCTTGTTAAGGAGGATAATCCCAAAATTGGTTTCACATTGTCTAAAGCTTGGTGAAATATCTTGAGAGCATCCGTCTCTATCTCGCCTCTTTCAGATTCTGGGGCCTTATGGTACTGCTCAAGCTGTTTCATTTTGATCCGAGTAAATGTCTGCAAATGTAAAAAATATTTTTTTTTAAATAATGCAATTTGTATTTCAACACACAATACATAAAATTAAAAGACGAAAAATGAAATGAATTGTGTCATATTGTTGTTATGACGGAATGGAATTACTTAAATTAGAACAATAGACTACTTTTGTATGTCCCATAATGCATCTAGAAAGTAGAAGATGTCATGCGTACAACTTCGTAATATAGAGGATCGCGCAGAAAGTCCCTGATTTATGGCACTCTCAAGATGCATTGTGATACATACGTAAGTAATCTATTGATTGAAACACTGATATGGTGGAATGGGTTTATTTGGAAACAGCGTTCGAAATCCTGGTTGTCCGGTTGCCCGGGACAACCAAACCTAGCGCCGGACAACCTAAACTAATGCTTCGGTTGTCTGGCGGACAACCATAATTTTTCAAAGTCAAAGCATACTTGTTTATACATGTTTATTTCAAACCTGGAACCTCCGATAAATTCTAACATTTTTGAGTATTTTTCTTCAATTCCCTGATCGCCGTAAGGTTCCGACAAGACACACTAAACTGCAGTGCAACGTTAAATCACCACAGTAACTCTGCATAAAGCAATGCCATGACCCCTCGGAAGTTGAACATGCGCAAAGTTGCATTGGAAAGCAATAGACTCTACCTCTGTTACTCATTCTTCGATTGTTTGTCCAGCGAGGGTATGATTGGTAAAATTCTGTTTTATTTTTTGAATATTAACGGACAACCAAATTTTTACGGACAACCAAAAATTACGACCTGGTTGTCCGTGGATGTTTTTTTCCTTAATTCGAACGCTGCTTGAAAACATTAACAGCATGGACTGGGGATACTTGCAACATGGTAGGTTGAAACATCAACAACTTTGAGAAGGTTGCATGGAACATTGATAGGGTGGGCTGGAGTTACTTGGAACATGTGGTAGGTTGAAACATCAACAACATTGAGTGGGATGCATGGAACCTTGATAGGGTGGGCTGGAGTTACTTGGAACATGTGGTAAGTTGAAACATTTGTAATGTGGACTGGGAACTTGGAACATGTGGTAGGTTGAAACATCAACAACATTGAGTGGGATGCATGGAACCTTGATAGGGTGGGCTGGAGTTACTTGGAACATGTGGTAAGTTGAAACATTTGTAATGTGGACTGGGAATACTTGCAACATGTGGTAGGTTGAAACATCAACAACTTAAGAGTGGGATGCATGGAACATTGATAGGGTGGGCTGGAGTTACTTGGAACATGTGGTAAGTTGCAACATTTGTAGCACGGACTGGGGATACTTGCAACATGTGGTAGGTTGAAACATCAACAACTTTGTGTGGGATGCATGGAACATTGATAGGGTGGGCTGGAGTTACTTGGAACATGTGGTAAGTTGCAACATTTGTAATGTGGACTGGGAATACTTGCAACATGTGGTAGGTTGAAACATCAACAACTTAGAGTGGGATGCATGGAACATTGATAGGGTGGGCTGGAGTTACTTGGAACATGTGGTAAGTTGCAACATTTGTAGCACGGACTTGGAATACTTGCAACATGTGGTAGGTTGAAACATCAACAACTTTGAGCGGGATGCTTGGATCATATCCATGGTGATGTGACATATTGATAGGGTGGAGTGGGGTTACTTGAAACGTGTGGCTTGCAAGTTGACACATTTGTAGAGCAGAGTGGGGATACTTAAAGCATGTGGTAGGTTGAAACGTCCACAGTGTTGAACAGGATCAGGAGAGGCCTGTAAAAATTTAGCATTGATTCACAGGAGGCATGTAGATCTGAGAAGATGTAAATAACCTTTGCCCACTATCTACCAATGCATTGAGGTGATCTTTCTCCTGGTGCTGTCATGGTTGCTTGGATTTCCCACGAGGTGCTTCTTCCCTCCCTAAAACAGGCTAATTGCTTCAAAATAGGAGGAGAACTACTGTCTTGGCGACAAGATATCAGCATTACATTGTTGTGTTAAAATGTTTGTGTTTTGCTGTTAAAGCCTTGAAATGCATTTAACATAAAAAAAGCTCCATGAAGGTAACTTTGTGAATCACCAGAAAAAAAGAAATAATAAGAGAATGTGCCAAATTAGAGGGAAATGTCACCAAACTGGGGGGGGGGGGACTACTCAGCTTGCTGGGAAATAATCTTTTTTTACATCCCTGAGTGGGACACTTGGAACATTGTGATGTGATAACATTGACTACTTGAACATGTTGTAAGTTGATATATTTGTAGCGGGGTAAATTGGAGCATGTGGTGGTTGGAACATCAACAGTGTTGAGCGGGATACTTGGAACATGTGCCAAGGTGAAACACTGATAGGGTGGGCTGGGGTTCCGAGTGTCCCACTCAGGGATGTTAAAGATTATTTCCCAGCAACACTGATAGGGTGGGCTGGGGTTAGTACTTGGAACATGTCCTAAGGTGAAACACTGATAGGGTGGGCTGGGGTTAGTACTTGGAACATGTGGGGAGTTGATACATTTGTAATGTGGAGTGGAGTGGAGTTATTTTGAACATGTGGCATGTTGAATAGGGTAAACAGGCCTGGAAAAAGTGGGTAACTCGGCCACCTGGCGGCCGGGAAATTTGTAAGCTTTCAATGCGGAAATCTCAGGTATTGGTTACTGGGAAATTAACAGTTTTTCCAGGCTTGAGGGTAAAGTAGGATATATGGCACCTGTGGCAAACCTAGGAAGTTGATATATTGATGAGGCTGAGTGGAGCTACTTGGCACATGTGGTAACATCTACAGGAGTGGGATACTTGTCACACATGGTAGGTTGAAGCATTAACATCTTCTACTTCAGCTTTAACCAATTTGGTTAAATAAATGTTGCATCTGGCATCAACCAAAAAAGTGTTGAAAATAGACAATGAATAAATATATGTGACATAAATACCATTTTTAAACTCATTTAAACTCATATTCAAAAAGTTGGAGCGAATGTCAGTAAGGAGTTTGTTCCACAGATAAGCCATGGAAAAAAGATAAGCAACTCTGCAGTGGACATTTTTTTCTACAACAACAATATTCCACTATGGTCATAGGCAACGTTGGTATATCAGGTCTTTGTGCCCAAGCCACTCCTTGTTTTGAACCGTCGAAAGTTTTCATTGCTACGGAAAAAAGAGATTACGTTACCTCTGTCATGATTCGTTGTGACGTTTCCTTTTTGCCCTGCCTCATCATCACATTCACAAATTTGCTGTAAAATAAATAAAATAACATTAAAACATTTACCAGGATATTTAAACAATACAATTAAAGTCTCTACCGGCCAGGAAATTCAGGACGCTCGTGGGAAATTTGTAAGCTTTGTATGTGGAAATCTGTTGTTGGTTACCGGGAAATTTACATTTTTTCCAGGTCTGGCACCACGGTTCAAGCACATGTAGGATGGGAGGAGTACCAGTGTAGAGAAATGGGATGAACAGGTGTGTGTCACCTCTAAAACCATCCCATCTGAAGATCCAAGTGTGACAGAAGGTATGAATGGGGAAAAAATTAAGAAAACCTACGATTAGCAGTGACAGCTGCATATGGAAAACCATGTACAAATATCAGCCGGCTGGATGGGAAACTTTGTTAATCAAAACACTCTTTAATATCACGTCACAGCTCCCCCTCAGGTTGAGTGGGTTGATTAGGTAAAGTAATTGAGATTGAAAATCTTACTAAGAGCCATAACCTGTTTTAAGTCTGACCACCACATTCTGACATGATGCCTAGTGGCGTAGCCAGATTTTTTGGTCAGGGAGGGCAAAGACATTTTGTCCCGATTTTCCCCCAGTGTTTGCGCATATTTCTTCCCAATTTTCCCGGCAACAAATTCATTTTCGTACACCCAAAATAAGTTCAAGTCGATTTTAAAAACTGACAAGCAAAAAAAAAAAAAGGTTTGTAAGCGTTTTCTGCACATATCTTGACGCGATTTTCTGCTTTTCCCCATGTTTCCTGTCTAGCAGCTGCTCTCTCATTTTCTTGTCCTTCCCGATTTTCCCGCTTGCTGTCCTGATTTTCCGCTCGATTTTTTGTCAGGGGGAGCAGTCTGCCCCCCTTGCCCCGTGCTGGCTACGCCACTGATGTTGCCTTCTGAATGTGCAACAATAACAGCATTACATTTTTTTCCTAACATTAAATATAGAAGTAGCCAATGAAATACAGATGAGTGCCTTTCATGATTGCATCATGCTGTAAATTCAAGACAATATCCTCTCTTTGATTGTTCTTCAGCACATCTATACCAAGTGCTAAGAAGATAGATTAGGCTCAGGGACCTGTCTGAGGTGAGCAAGTCTGATTGGGCCTTCCTGATCCCTTCAAGAGCTTCATATGATTAGTCAAGCATCTTGCATGCTGGTTGGTATGTTGTGTGTAATGACATGACAAGCTAGGGATTTTATAAGATGATGCCTGAAGTAAAGGCAACTTATTTCAATCATGAGGTCACGCCATGTCGTCTGTTCATTGTTCATTGGTTGAAATATGAAATATGAATATTAATGAGCCCAAGACTGTGATCTGGGAAACACGTGAATTCAGTCAGTTTTAGTTTCATCATCATTATGTTAACATCTGTCTGTAGAATTTCCGTTCACCATGGTGATTGTTATTTTATTCATCGTGATTTAATAAAATATTATCAAAGCATTAAGAGTGACTGCATCTTTTTCATTTCCTGTGATGTTAAAAGTGGAAGTTGTAAGAAGAAGATATTCTCTAATGTGTTTTTAAAACATTTTCATTTCCGGATACCTCTCGCAATGTTCCAATCAATAACTTCAAAAGAGCTTTTCATTGAGTCCTGTAAATTTCAAATGGAAGTCCCTAAGACTAATTGCGTGATGGTGAAGACAGAAACACTCAACAAGACTTACAGTAAAACTGAGTCTAGCCTTACCACCAAGTAAGATAATGAGGATTTGGTTTCCAGAAACATGTATCATGACATAATTAAGGTCATAAACAAACCTCCCTCACCTTACTAGTGGATCAAATAGAAATGTTGAATTCAGGTATGGTGCTGCAGCTTTCACAGGGGTGCTGACCTCAAAAGGCAGCTCGCCCTCTTGGAACTTCTCCTTTTCTACTACCGGCTCTGCATAGTTTGGCTTATACCAGGCATGTCGGACTTGTGTAAACCTGCACACAAAAATTGCAATAACAATGTGGGTAATTTTAATTTTAAGCAAGTGTACCAACAAAATAACAAAAAATAAACTGTACAGAATGCTGCCCTCTTATAAGTATACATTATTATGACGAATGCTAGTTTAATACTTCAGCAAAACGAGTGTCGTGGTAGGCATGGTTAGGCACAGCCAAATCTGAGTGAGGCACTACACCAAAAACTTGATATTTATCTCCTATGGTCACATTTTTTATTGTGGGTATACAAAAAAGGTGGATTTGTTACATTTGCGAAGACATTTTCGACTTTAACTGCTGATAACTTTCTAACCCTGTATCACAGGGGACTGGTTAATTTGGTTTAATTTAAAGGTAATTTAATAATATTTGAGAATAAAAAGTAATTAATTATGCAAACTACCTCAATTAATTACAATGGCTCATTAAGTGGAATTAGTCAGGGGTGGAAGAGGTTGAGGAGGAGGAGGTTGAGGAGGAGGACTAAATAATTGAAATTTGATATCCCTAACATTGGGTTATTTACATCTTGAAAGAGTTTTTTTCATTATTTCTTAAGAGATAGTGTTACTTACTGATATAATGATGTCTTAAAATTTGTAATTACTTAAAATATTTAATTAATAAGATCAATTTAAGGCAAAATGTTGAGTACATGTAGGCCTATATAAATAGCTTAATTTGGTTTACATAACAATTTTGTAAATTACTTTAATTTTAAAGACTGGTTTGGTTCTTTTTATACCATTAAGTTCCACACACTGGTACTTACAGCCTATTGGACACTCATGGCCCAAATTAAATAAACAAAAAACACTTAATTAAGTTTTTATGGGTTAATTATTATCCATACAAACCTAAAAAGTCACCCTGTATACATGGATACGGTACATGTTTTTTGCAAATATTAGGCATTGTTTGCCTAGTTTTATCATCTTTTGCAAGAAAATGCATCAATTTCAAAGAAAACACCCAAATAACATGTATAAGTAATCAGTAAAATGTGCAACAAGGTAAATGAAAAGAAAATTAGCGTGTGTATTGCAGTATACATTGCAAAAATGTTTGTTTTTTGGACACCCTGAATCCAAAATCATTGAAAGTGATGGATTATGTGTCTGTCAATAATTTTAGCTTCTTTGCAAATGTTATAATTAGTCATAATCCACCTTAAAAACCCAGCATAAATATCATTTTGATTAGCGTACCAATGAAAATCTCATAAAATAGGACATGTATTATGAGCCACCCTGTATGTACATATGAAACGTAGCTAATTAATGAATGTTTTATGACTGGATGGGTAATTTAGATAAGTACACTAACCAATGGTTGGAATATGAAGTTACCATTCCATATTCACTGGTGGGGCTCATAACGAGATTTAGATTTTCTACCTATTTTTGCATGTTACACCCTGTATAACATATGGGCCACCCTGTATATGTTGACCTTAACTACTATTTTGGCATTCGCTACACTATATCCTTTAAGAATATATATACTTTTATATGGTTCCAGTGTAAACTTTTTCAGTTATTAAGTCATAACTGGAAAATGATAGTTTTCCTCATTTTGGCACATGTAACACAAATGTACCCCACAATAAAAAACATGACCCTATGTAAAACTGTGACATTTTGAGGTAATTTTTTGAATATAAATTGACACTTTTTAGGAAATGATGTATTATCTTCTAAATGAAAACAATTGTATAAACTCTGGTTTGAAGTAGTGAAAAAAATAAGATTTCAACGTGCTATGGTTTCTTTTATGAGGTTTTTTAGATGTAAATTAAAAAATTGATTAACAAACAAATTTTTGACAAAAATAGTGCAAAAAAATTACATTTTTTGGGGGAAAAAATCATTTTTGGTCAAGTCTTTGGATGGCAACACTTGGCATTGCATTCATAAACTTCAAGTGTTTTCACACAAAATGAAATATCTAAATCATTTTTTTGAGTCGCTGTTTTTAGCTGTAGCGCTGCGAAAATGGGCATTTTTGGTAAAAAGTGGCCAATAATGGTCAGAAATTGAGATTTTTGATAAAAATTGGCCTAAAAATTATTTTTTGTGTAAAATTTGAGTCTAATTTGTCAGCTAACTATCAAGAAATATGAATACAAGTTCAAAAAACAATTCCAATTAAAAACTTTGTTAAAAATTGGCAAAACAAATTTTTTAACACTACGTCACAATAATCTCATTAAAGGAGCTTGATCTGATTTTTCAAAATTTAGTTTTCTATGTCATATGAAAGATGACCACTTATAAAGGTCTAAATTTCAAATTTCAGCTGAATCGTTCAAACCGTTTTTATTTTATGGGCAATTTTGTATTTTAAAATTAATTATGGTTACCATAATAACCTCTAAAACGGAACATAAATCAGCTGTGAAATTTCACATGGCTTATGAGAAAAATATGAGCAATATTTTGATATCAAAATGTCAAAAAGTTTGAAAAATGCTGAGGCAATCGGACCATGCTCCTTTAATGTTTACATGGAATCCTATGGGACGAATTATCAGAAAATTTTCCCTACTTTTGCGACACAAAGTCGCCCATAACTTGACTTAGGGATGATAAAATTTGCTGATTTTGGTGTCATTTTCTTTGACTTTGTTATGAGATCCTCTTTCCAATAAAGTTAATTTCATGAACTTTGTGTAAATTTTAAATTTTTGTGCTTGTGTCTACCATGGCAATTTAGCATTTAATCATAAAAAAATTGTTTTAATTTGAATATCACTATTTTTAGCTTTTTGTTATAGAGCAGTTAAGTAGCTTTAAAATGAGGGGTCAACCAGCTTCCTACTGTTTAAAATGGCAAAATTATAGATAAAATTGTTGTGGCCTGCTTGTGACTGAAAATATCAGATTTCTTGTGACTTTAAGGATCAATTGCTTTGGTGCAGAATTCTGCACCACAATTAATTGGATAATAGCCTGCCCGGGGGGGCCACTCGGATTCAAAACTGTAATCATCCGCATGAACGAAAACACGGATTTAGGGTATTTTTTGCAAGCAAAACGCGGATTAGCGCGGATCCTCGTTTAGGGTATCAAAACAGACCATTTTCAGACTTCTAGTGTACTTATTTCCATGACAAATCCTCAATTGGGGTTAAGGCCCTGCGGGGAAACCCGAAACCCCGAATTTTCCCGGACCGGACCGGACCGAAACCGGGTCGGGAAATTTTTTTGAGCTTTTTTCGGGTTCGGTACGGTCCGGGAAAAATATTACCGGGGTCGACCGGGT